>JAPPVO010005513.1:0-36028 GCA_030407325.1 Camellia japonica | reverse complement strand
TCTAACACATATGATTATTATCAAAATATTAAACTTTAATATAATATAAAAAAGGAAAAAAAAGAAGACAAAAAAAAAAAAAAAAGACATTTAAAAATCGCACTTCACATATATAGATAATTGTAAACATAATCCGTGCATAGCAAGGGTAATATGCTAGTATTATATAAAGAAAAAGGGGGTTTCTAACCTACAAGTTTTATGGGAGTTCCAATATCCTAATCGTAATTTTCTAATTTTTTGATTTAACAAAAAAAAAAAAAAACCTCAGCATTTATTAACTTCTCCCAATCCACAAACCCTTTTGACTTCTCTCATAATTACTGCAACACCCTTTTCAATTTCTTCCATACACTATGGTTACACACAAAAATAAAGAAGATAAGAATTTAACTATATGGATTTCAAAAAATATAACATCTAAATTTGAATCATGATTTAGTAATATAATTAGGTATTTTTTTATATATATTTATCAAAAATTTAAATCACTTAATGGGACAAATTAATCAATTTTCTAAAATTATTGATTTTTTAATTTACAAAATAGATTAAAAAAAACTATTGATTGATTTATTTATTTCATAACAAAAATATTTCATAATCTCTCTCACCAATTTCTTAAAAAAACTATGAAAACTTGCATTCCTTTTCTCTTCCCCAAAAATCAGATAATATTTTTTTATTAATGTTGTAGCAATCTATCTATATCTTATATATTATATTATAACATAACAACAACAAAAAAAAAAACTAAAAAAAAAAAAAATCTTTAAAGTTTATCTAAATAAACTTTAAATCAATAAAACTCACATGTCTATCACATATCTAACCCACATCATAATTTACCTAAATAATAATAATTAAAAACAAATAGAAATCACAGATAAATTAAATTTAAAAAAATAGATACCTAAAACTCCATCTTAAATAAATTGAAAAAAATATCCGAATAGAAACCACACAAAAATAAAAAATAAAAAAAGTTAAGAATTTAGATATGGATCTAAAAAAAATATTAAAACTTGCATTCCTTCTCTCTTCCCCAAAAATCAGATAAAATTTTTTATGAAAGTTGTAGATATCTATCTATATCTTATATATTCTATTATAACATAACAAAAAAAAAAAAAAAACTAAAAATTAGATATACAAACAGATAAAATTAATAAATTTGATTTTCATTTATTCAGTTAAAATCTTTCTTTTGCATCTTAATATCCAATTTTAAATTTTAAAAATATTTAAAGTTTATCTAAACAAATCTAATTTGAAAATATCTCCCACCATTATACTTTAAATCAATAAAACTTACATATTTATAATATATCTAACTTACATCATAACTTACCTAAATAATAATAATTAAAAACAAATAGAAACCACAAATAAATTAAATTAAAAAAAATAGATACCCACAACTCCATCTTAAATAAATTGAAAAAAAAAAAAAAAAAAACTCGAATAGAAACCACATAAAAATAAAAAAGATATGAATTTAAATATGGATCCAAAAAAATATGACAATATCTACATTTGAATTATGATTTAGTAATGTAATTATCTATTTTTCTGATGTATATATATCAAAATTTTAAATCATTTAATGAGACAAATTAATCAGTTTTCAAGTCTTATTTAAAGAATAATCTGATTAGTCATCCCAACTCCTAAACTTCACGGGCACTGGCAGAGGAGCTAACGGATTGGGTTAGGTGAGATTTAAGTTGTTGAAGGTAACATTTTCACACTCTATAAAATTTATTTATTTTTTAATTTTATTTTTTTCCTGTGTGATTCTCTTTCTCTACTGTTGGTTTGGTTTTGGTTTCGGTTTTAGTGAGGTTTATGTGTTTGTTTATAGGTTCGCATTGTAGAAAAGAATTATTAATGATTATGATCGCAATCGAAGTATCTATATCCGTTCCATACCAAGGATTTTGATTGGATTTTGTTTTCTTCAGTGAAGACCATAAAATTGAAGTTAAAAAAATGGGTATCAAATTTTTTATGTTTTTTGTCATTTTATTTTATAAAAAATGTGAAAATTTATTGAGAATTCAAGATTTTACTATAACATTAGATTTTTGTATAACTAGATAAATTTAAAACTTTTAAATATCACTGTGTTCTTTATTTTTATTCTCTTTCTATCCCATTAGACCATTACTGTTATTTGTTAGTTTGTTAATTATAATTCAATTAATTGAAAATGAAAGCTTAAAATAACTTGTCATGTCTATTATAGTTAATTTGTTACAACTATAGTTGTATATAATAGAATAATATATAGGGATAATATCTAAATATAATTTCTATTTTTTTATGTGATTAAAATAGTCCATCTTAATAGTATATAGAAGAATTAGATGGTTTCTTTTATCTCTAAAAAACTCAATCTATTTTTTTGTTATCTTTCAATTTTTTAAATTGAAATAGTCCATCTTAATAGTATATAAAAGAGTTGGACGGTTTCTTTTATCTCTAAAAAATCCAATCTATTTTTTTTTTACTTTTTAATTTTTTAAATTGAAACATCAATTGTTTATATCCATCAAACAAAGCTGATAAACACATATCAAAAAGATATACATTTTTTTTTTCATTTTTTAATATGTAGGATATTTACAAATGAAAAATGTTTGACACCTTAATTTTTTTTTTCATAATCCAACTTATAATGTTATAGTCATAGTTGTCAATTTTTATACAAATATGAGAAGAGAATTATTTAAATTATACATTTCAACTAACCCCATACTCAAACTTTGACTATTTTAAGATGTTATTTCACTATAATTCCAATTAAGAGAATCTTCAACTCTTAATATATTTTTTTATCAAATTATAATTTGATAAAAATTAAAAAAGATGAAACATTGAAAACTATTGTTTTTTCCATCGAAATTAGTGAAAGGAAAAAATTTGGGATAAGAATGAATTTTTTTAAAAAAATTGATAAAAAGTCAATGAAAAAGTTAAAATAATTCATATCAAATCAAAATTTTTATTCAAATTTAAAATCAAATTAGATAAAAAAAAATTAAAAGAAAATGACGAAAGTTTGAAAATATTTTGAAACCTTCTCATTCAAAAAGACTAGAAATTCGTGTGTGTATTATATTCGTATTGTATTTTTAGTTATGAAATTCAAATCAAAAGAAATGTAACTTAAATTATTGGATTAATAATAGAAATATCGTATTAATTATTGTTAAATATCACTTCACTTCATATTTAATAATAAAATTATATATTTGTTTTAATTATAACTTTTAAATTTATATATTTTCATAACAAGAAGAGGTATGTCATAACTCAGTCAATCTCATTTAATCAGATTTAACTTTTTTTTTAATACAAATTATCAAAATTGCACTAAGTATTTATATATATATTTTAAAAATTTTCTAAACTAATAATCTAAAAATTTATAAATATAAAAGTTAACTTATAAATTTTATATATACCGCAAGATAAAATATTAAATTACGATAATTATAATGATTTTTTTAAAAAATTTATAAAGTCAGTATCTATACTATATATTAAGCAAATACTATATATTAAGCAAAAGGGGGTTTTTAACCCCAAGGCTTGTGGAAGCTCCAATCTCTTAATCCTAATTTTCTAATTTTTTGATTTTAAAAAAAAAAATCTCAGCATTTACTGACTTCTCCCAACCCAACCTCAGTATTTATTGACTTTTTCCAACCCACAATCCCTTTTGACTTCTCTCATAATTATTGCAACATCCTTTTCAATTTCTCCCATAAACTATGGTTACACACAAAAATAAAAAAAAATAAAAATTTAGTTATAGATCTCAAAAAGATAAACATCTAAATTTGAATTATGATTTAATAATATAATTATGTATTTTTTTTTATGTATATCTATCAAAATTTTAAATCACTTAATGGGACAAATTAATCAATTTTTCAAAATTATTGATTTTTAATTTACAAAATAGATTAAAAAAAACTATTGACTGATTTATTTATTTAATAACAAAAATATTTCATAATCTCTTTCTCCTAATCTCTCTCACAAATTTTCAAAAAAAAAAATATTAAAACTTGCATTCATTTTCTCTTCCCCCAAAAATCAGATAGAAGCTCCAATCTCCTAATCCTAATTTTCTAATTTTTTGATTTTAAAAAAAAAAAACCTCAGCATTTATTGATTTTTTCCAACCCACAATCCCTTTTGACTTCTCTCATAATTATTGCAACATCCTTTTCAATTTCTCCCATACACTATGGTTACACACAAAAATTAAAAAAAAAAGATAAGAATTTAGCTATAGATCTCAAAAAGATATAACATCTAAATTTGAATTGTGATTTAATAATATAATTATTTATTTTTTTTATGTATATCTATCAACATTTTAAATTACTTAATGGGACAAATTAATCAATTTTTCAAAATTATTGATTTTTAATTTACAAAATAGATTAAAAAAAACTATTGACTGATTTATTTATTTAATAACGAAAGTATTTCATAATCTCTCCTTCCTAATCTCTCTCACAAATTTTCAAAAAAAAATATTAAAACTTGCATTCATTTTCTCTTCCCAAAAAAATCAGATAATATTTTCTATTAAAGTTGTAGATATCTACCTATATTTTATATATTATATTATAACATAACAAAAAAAACTAAAAAACTAAAAAAAAGTCTTTAAAGTTTATCTAAATAAACTTTAAATCAATAAAATTCACATGTCTATCACATATCTAACTCACATCATAACTTACCTAAATAATAATAATTAAAAACAAATGGAAACCACAGATAAATTAAATTTTTTTAAAAAAGATACCCACAACTCCATCTTAAATAAATTGAAAAAAAATACCCGAATAGAAACCACACAAAAATAAAAATAAAAATAAAAGATATATCTATCTATCTATCTATATCTATACTATATATTAAGCAAAAGGGGGTTTTCAATCCCCAAAGCATATGGAAGCTTCAATATCCCAATCTGAATTTTTAAAATTTTTTATTTAAAAAAAAAAAACTCAGCATTTATTGATTTGGTCAAAATCCCCTGATTAGCATTTATTAATTTTTTTCAATCCACATATCTTTCCACATGCCTGCAATTATTGATTTGGTCAAAATCCCCTGATCAGCATTTAAAATCCCCTTATACAAATAATTATAGATACAATTCGTGTATAGTTACTGCAGTACCCTTTTCAACTTCCCCCATATACTATGGTTAGTGATAAGAAAAAAATCTTCAAAAACATAATTTATATATTAAAAAAAATCTAAAACAAATATAAATATCTATAATTATCCTGTGCATAGCACGGGTGATAGGGTAGTATATCTATACTATATATTAAGCAAAAGAGGATTTTTAACCCCAAGTCTTGTGGGAGCTCCAATCTCCCAATCTAAATTTTCTAACTTTTCGATTTAAAAAAAAAAAAAAAACTTAGCATTTATTAACTTCTCCCAACCCCCAAGTCTTACCTTCATAATAACACTTTAATGCATTAAGAATAAGCATAAAAAAATTTCTTTGAAATCCAACGCATATGAATTTTTTGAAAAGTCTCGACACATATGATTATTATCTCTCATAATAACACTTTAATACATTAAGAACAAGCATAAAAAAAAATTCTTGAAAAGTCAAACACGTATGATTATTATCAAAATATTTAATTTTAATATAATACAATAAAAAAAAGAAGACATTTAATTCCTTAAAAAGTCTAACACACATGATTATTATCAAAATATTAAACTTTAATATAATATAAAAAAGGAAAAAAAGAAAACATTTAAAAAAAAAAAACAAAAACAAAAAAAAGACATTTAAAAATCGCAATCTATCTATACTATATATTAAGCAAAAGGGGGTTTTTAACCCTAAGTCTTGTGGGAGCTCCAATCTCCCAATCTAAATTTCTTGATTTTTTTATTTAAAAAAAAAAAAAACCTTACCATTTATTAACTTCTCCCAACTCCCAAGTCTTACCCTCATAATAACACTTTAATACATTAAGAACAAGTATAAAAAAAATTCTTTGAAATCCAATATATATAAATTTCTTGAAAAGTCCCAACACATATGATTATTATCCCTCATAATAACACTTTAATGCATTAAGAACAAACATAAAAAAAATTTCTTAAAAAGTTCAACACATATGATTATTATCAAAATATTAAACTTTAATATAATATAATAATAATAAAAAAAGACATTTAATTGCTTGAAAAGTCTAACACATATGATTACTATCAAAATATTAAACTTTAATATAATATAAAAAAAGAAAAAAAGAAGACATTTAAAAAAAAAAAAGACATTTAAAAATCGCAATTCATATATAATATAATATAATAATAATAAAAAAAGACATTTAATTTCTTGAAAAGTCTAACACATATGATTATTATCAAAATATTAAACTTTAATATAATATAAAAAAGGAAAAAAAGAAGACATTTAAAAAAAAAAAAAGACATTTAAAAATCGTAATTCACATATATAGATAACTAGCCAATCACACGTGCTATGCACGGGATAATTATAAATATTTATATTTGTTTTAGATTTTTTTTAATATATAAATTATGTTTTTTAAGATTTTTTATAAAAATAATTTAATAATCTTTAAATGCTGATCAGGGAATTTTAACCAATTCAATAAATGCAAGCATGTGGAAATACATGTGGATTGAAAAAGGTTAATAAATGTTGATCAGGAGATTCTGACCAAATCAATAAATGCTAAGTTTTTTTTTTTTTTTAAATAAAAAATTTAAAAAACTCAGATTGGGATATTGAAGCTTCCACAGGCCTTAAAGGTTAAAAACCCACTTTTACTTAATATATAGTATAGATAGATTGTAAACACAATCTGTGCATAGCACGGGTGATATTCTAGTACAATATTAAGTAAAAGGGTGTTTTAACCCCAAGGCCTGTGGAAGCTCCAATATGCCAATCCTAATTTCCTGATTTTTTATTTTTTTTAAAAAAAGAATTGACTTGGTGATTGATTCAAAGATTATAATAATTACACTATTGACAAATGGAGGAGATAGAGGGTGGGGAAGAGAATAACGTAATAAATTTCCCTCTTAATTTTTTTGTTTTATTTTTTGAAAAAATAAATAAATAAACACTTATTAAATTCTTTCAAACTCCTCGGTCAAACCCCAGGTATTTACATGCCATTACTTTTTGCATCCCCAAGAGACCCATGTAATTATTGTGTAAAAGGCTCTTAATTTTTTTCCCTCTTAATTTTTTTGTTTTGTTTTTTGAAAAAAATAAATAAATAAACACTTATTAAATTCTTTCAAATCTCAACATTTATTGATTTGGTCAAAATCCCCTTATTAGCATTTATTAACTTTTTCTAATCCACATGCCTGCATTTATTGATTTGGTCAAAATCCTTGATTAGCATTTAAAATCCTTTTATACAAATAATTATAGATACAGTCCGTGCATAGTTACTGCAGTAACCTTTTTAATTTCTCCTGTACACTATGGTTAGTGATAAGATTGTTAAATTATTTTTATACTATATTAAGCAAAATGGTGTTTTAACCCCCAAGGCCTGTGGAAGCTCCAATATGCCAATCCTAATTTCCTGATTTTTTATTTTTTTTAAAAAAAAAAATTGACTTGGTGATTGGTTCAAAGATTATAATAATTACACTATTGACAAATGGAGGAGATAGAGGGTGGGGAAGAGAATAACGTAATAAATTTCCCTCTTAATTTTTTTGTTTTGTTTTTTGAAAAAAAATAAATAAACTCTTATTAAATTCTTTCAAACTCCTCGGTCAAACCCCAGGTATTTACACGCCATTACTTTTTGCATCCCCAAGAGACCCATGTAATTATTGTGTAAAAGGCTCTTAATTTTTTTCCCTCTTAATTTTTTTGTTTTGTTTTTTGAAAAAAATAAATAAATAAACACTTATTAAATTCTTTCAAATCTCAACATTTATTAATTTGGTCAAAATCCCCTGATTAGCATTTAAAATCCCTTTATACAAATAATTATAGATACAGTCCGTGCATAGTTACTGCAGTAACCTTTTTAATTTTTCCTGTACACTATGGTTAGTAATAAGATTGTTAAATTATTTTTATAAAAAATCTTAAAAAGCATAATTTATATATTAAAAAAAATTAAAACAAATATAAATATCTAAAATTATCCCGTGCATAGCACGGGTGATAGGCTATCTATATCTATATATTAAGTAAAAGGGTCTTTTAAAACCCAAGGCTTGTGGAAGCTCCAACATGCCAAAATCTAATTTCCTAATTTTTTTTTTTTTTAAAAAAAAAAAAAAAACTATTGAATAACGCAATAAATGAAATCCTAATTTCCTTACTTTTTACATCCCAAGAGACCCATGTAATTATTGTGTAAATGACTCTTAATGTTTTTTCCCTCTTAATTTTTTTGTTTTGTTTTTTGAAAAAATAAATAAATAAACACTTATTCTTTCAAACTCCTTGGTCAAACCCCATGTATTTAATTTATATATATTAAAAAATTGACTTGGTGATTGGTTCAAAGATTATAATAATTACACTATTGAATAACGCAATAAATGAAATCCTAATTTCCTTACTTTTTACATCCCCAAGAGACCCATGTAATTATTGTGTAAATGGCTCTTAATATTTTTTCCCTCTTAATTTTTTTTGTTTTGTTTTTTGAAAAAACAAATAAATAAACACTTATTAAATTCTTTCAAACTCCTCGGTCAAACCCCATGTATTTAATTTATATATTAAAAAAAATAAATTGACTTGGTGATTGGTTCAAAGATTATAATAATTACACTATTGAATAACGCAATAAATTAAATCTTAATTTCCTTACTTTTTACATCCCAAGAGACCTATGTAATTATTGTGTAAATGGCTCTTAATTTTTTTCCCTCTTAATTTTTTTGTTTTGTTTTTTGAAAAAACAAATAAATAAACACTTATTAAATTCTTTCAAACTCCTCGGTCAAATCCCATGTATTTAATTTATATATTAAAAAAAATTAAAATAAATATAAATATCTATAATTATCCTGTGCATAGCACGGGTGATAGGCTAGTTATATATTAAGCAAAAGGGGGTTTTTAACCCCAAGCCTTGTAGGAGCTCCAATCTCCCAATCTAAATTTCCTGAATTTTTGATTTTAAAAAAAAAAACCTTAACATTTATTAACTTCTCTTAACTCCCAAGTTTTACATTCATAATAACACTTCAATGCATTAAGAACAAGCATAAAAAAATTTCTTTGAAATCCCACACACGAATTCCTTGAAAAGTTCCAACACATATGATTATTATCCTTCATAATAACACTTTAATGCATTAAGAACAAGTATAAAAAAAAATTCTTGAAAAGTCCAACACATATGATTATTATCAAAATTTTAAACTTTAATATAATATAATAATAATAAAAAAAAGATATTTAATTCTTTCAAAAGTCTAACACATATAATTATTATCAAAATATTAAATTTTAATATAATATAAATAAGAAAAAAAAGAAGACATTTAAAAAAAAAAAAAAGACATTTAAAAATCACAATTCATATATATAGATAACTAGCCTATCATCCGTGCTATGCACGGGATAATTGTAGATATTTATATTTGTTTTAGATTTTTTTTAATATATAAATTATGTTTTTTAAGATTTTTTAGAAAAATAATTTAATAATCTTATCACTAACCATAGTGTATGAGAGAAGTTGAAAATGATACTGCAGTAACTATACACATATTGAATCTATAATCATTTATATGAGAGGATTTTAAATGCTTATTAGGGAATTTTGACCAAATTAATAAATACAGGCATGTGGAAAGACATGTGGATTGAAAAAAGTTAATAAATGCTAAATTTCTTGAAAAGTCCAACACATATGATTATTATCAAAATATTAAACTTTAATATAATATAATTATAAAAAAAAAAAGACATTTAATTCTTTGAAAAGTCTAACACTTATGATTATTATCAAAATATTAAACTTTAACATAATATAAAAAAGGAAAAAAAAATATTTAAAAATCGCAATTCACATATATAAATAATTGTAAATACAATCCGTGCATAGCACGGGTGATATGCTAGTATATATTAAGCAAAAGGGGGTTTTTAACCCCCAAGGCTTGTGGGAGCTCCAATATCCCAATCTAAATTTTCTAAATTTTTTGTTTAAAAAAAAAAAATCTCAGCATTTATTGATTTGGTCAAACTTCCCTGATTAACATTTATTAACTTTTTTCAATCCACATGTCTTTCCACATGCTTGCATTTATTGATTTGATCAAAATCCCCTGATCAGCATTTAAAATACCCTCAAACAAATAATTATAGATACAATCCGTGCATAGTTACTGCAGTACCTTTTTCAATTTCTCCCACACACTATGGTTAGTGATAAGATTGTTAAATTATTTTTATAAAAAATCTTAAAAAACATAATTCACATTTTAAAAAAAATCTAAAACAAATATAAATATTTGTAATTATCCCGTGCATAGCACGGGCGATAGGCTAGTATATATAAGGAAAAAGGGGTTTTCTAACCCCCAAGTCTTGTGGGGGTTTTAATATCCCAATCTTAATTTTCTAAATTTTTGATTTAAAAAAAAAATATCAGCATTAATTGATTTGGTCAAAATCTCCTGATCAGCATTTATTAACTTTTTTCAATCCACATGCCTTTTTACATGCCTGCATTTATTGATTTGATCAAAATCTCTTGATCAACATTTATTATTTTTTTTAATCCACATACCTTTTAAGAGTTTTGGTCAAATCCCTTCATACAAATAATTATAGATACAATCCGTGCATAGCGCGGGTAATATGCTAGTTATATATAAAGTGAACACCCTTTCTTGTATCTTGAAGCCTTGGTTTCTTATGCTGTCAAGTGTCCATGCTTTTATTTTAAAAAAATAATATAAATAAAATAATTAGATAGAAGAAATGAGACTTGGACCTTAGACATTGAGTCAAGTAAATGAAAACTTTTATCACTTGAATGACACAAATTATATAATAAATATTTTATTTTATTTTTATTTATTTTAATTATGCATGCATTGCATATGTCCACCGCTAGTATTTATTAATTAAAGAAGGAAATAGCTAGTCTTTAGTTGAGAGTTCAACTACACAATTAAAGTCTCTTATCGGTCACAGTTAATAAACAAAAGTCTCTTACTGGTCAAAATTAATGAAATGCCTTGGCCCGATATTCTAGCTCTTGGTCTAGTTGAATCATTTTATTAATTTTGATTAGTAAGAGACTTTTGTTCATTAACTCTGACTGATAAAAAATCTCAACTGTCTGATTCAATTAAAATTTCTAACTGGAGATAAAGCCATTCAGTGTGTTTAGTTTGAGTTTTCTGGATTAAGTTTTTTGAAAATTGACTTTTTTGGTTTTCGTGTTTTTTTTTGTTTTTAGTGAATATTTTTTAAATTTTAAACATTTTTTTTACTTTTTTAGATGCACCTTACTTAGATGTATCTAAAAAGTAAAAAATTTGTGAAAAAATATTTTTAAAAATTAATAAATACATAAAAATATAAAAAATGTACTGAATTCTTGTATTTTTGGTATTTAGTGAATTTTTAAAAGATTTTTTTTACAATTTTTTTACTTTTTAGGTGTATTTATGTTAGGTGTGTCTAAAAAGTAAAAAAATTGCTTAAAATATTAAAAAAATTTAGTAAAACAAAAAAAAAACACGAAAAATAAGAAAGTAAAATTTTCTGAAAAGTATTTTTTGAAAAATGGAAACAAGTAAGGTGATTCTCATTAAAGAATGTGCACACTAGTGGAGAGACAATGCAAAAATGCTTGTAATTAAAATTCTTTAAAAGCGGAAGAGGTCCTATATCTAATTTAGTAGAGTATTAAAAATAGTGTTTGTTTAAATTTATTTATTTTTTTAATTTTTTTCACTCAATAATATTATTAAAAAAATTTCAACTCATCACAAAGAAATTTTTTTGTAAAGTTGAATTTCTCTATGAAGAGCTAGAAAAAAAAAATTTATGAAATTGTTGAAAGACCTTAACTATTATGAAAATGTTACATATCATTTATCTTATAAAATCTTAATATTATGAACGTTAAACTAAAAACTCCATAATAATAATAATAAAAATATTAAAAATAGCCTTTAATGCTGTTGTTAATGTTTAAAAAAAACATAAAATTATTTTAAAATATATTAAATTATAAATAATTTGATATTTCGTGGGCCTAATAATGAGATGGTATTGTTGACCGGTCATTTTAAACGTAGGAGGACCGTTTTAAAATTAATGGGTGCTTTCATTGTTAGCTTTCATTGTCAAAAGGGACTTGGCTTTTCTTTACTCCCACATTTGATTGGAGGGTAGTGTTGAGTTTGTAAAGGTTTATTATGAGTTTTGTTTTGATAATTCGAACCGTTTAATATGTAGAAATTGTCAAATATTATATGTCTGTAAAAAATTACGTCAATGGGATATCGATAACTATTTAATTGGATCAGATTTTTATCGACCGTTTATTTTTTTATCGTTCATTTTTTTTTTTATACAAAATTAATTTAGTCATGTAACTATCAATATCCAAGCAATGCTATTTTTTATAAGCATATAATATTCAACAAATTTTACACATTAAACAACACAAATTATCAAAACAGAATCCGCCCCATAGGCGCCAAACAATATCGTCCCCTAGGAGGAAAGCTAAACCCTTTTCAAAATCGGATTTAAGGCAATCTTTGAACGTACATTGACCATCTCCACTTTACTACACCCCCAACCCAACCTAACCTAACCTAACCGATTTTTCAATCATCAAAATGTTGTCAAAGTGAATCTGAATTTGGACATATACTACTCTCTCAGAGGTTATCGTGGCATCAATACGACAAGCATGTATATGTGTACGGTTTTGACGAAAAAAGTTGACAAATCAAATGTGGTCCAATTGGTTGAAGGTTCAAATTCTATTTGAGATCTGGTTGTTTATTGTCAGATAAGAATTGTGTGTTCGGCATATTTACGCCTCGTTAGTAACTTTTAATTTTTTTGATTAAAATGTGATGTAAAAAAATTAATAACCTTGTTTGATTTATTTTTCAGAAAAAATTTTGAAAAAAATTCTTTACAAATAAATTTTCAAGAGTAATCAAACTAAACAAAATTTTTCAAAAAAAATTTTAAAATTTTGTTCGGTTACCTACTTTCCAAAATCACTCTCTCTCTCTCTCATACACATTAAATCAATCATTTTTTTTAAAACTCTTTCCCCAAAATAATTTTTCAAAACCATTTCTGAAAAATGACAAACCAAACAAGTTTTCGTATTTTTTATTTCAAAAATTACTCTACAAACACAAACCAAACATACCAAATATGTTTGAAATGATTTTTTGATTTTTTACGAAAAGATGTACAAAAAGTAAAGAGAAAAAAAAAATTTTAACTTTTTAATATAAATTATTGACTTTTTAATTTTTTAAATAATTTTTTGACTAAAAAAATCACTTACCAAATGAATTAGTACATATTCAATCACCACGCACGCACCTGCCGACGTTTGTCTTTTTCTTTTTTAAGATTGATGCACGTACCAACCTTATTTGATAATAAAAGGGAATTTATTGGGAATCCTGTCTCAGAAAAATATGTACCAACAAGAACAAAATCAGAAATTCATTTGCGGGGATAAGACATGAATAATTTTTTTATATGAATTGATATAAATTATTATTTTTTTAATTCAAAAAATAATCTAAAATTTGATATTAAATTAGTATGTAAAAAATAAAACAATAATATAGTAAGTGAATTTAATATATGAATAAAAGTAAAGTCATGTATTAAATAATTCTTTACACAAATCAACTCAATCATTTATCAAAGTGAAACTCGACATTTTTTCATATCTCGAAAGTCTTTAATGATTGACTCTGTGGTAAAATTTTTAACAATTTCCTTTTCAATGTACACAAACAAAGAGTCTGTAAGAAATTTATTTTCCATTTTGTTACAATTAAAATAAATTTCATATAAACTTAAAAATTCAAAATTCAGATTGAACACATAAATTATGTACAAGTCTCAATTCATTTTAATTTTGAATTTATAACAATTAATCTGAATAAAATTAAATTTTGAAATTGTAACTTTTAATTTTTTTTATTGTAATGGCAGCGACATCTTAAAAAAAAACAACCACCTATGGTATAATAATCTATTGAATATTAATGAACTTGTAGAAAAAATTATTAAATATTCTTCAAAAATATTATGTGTATTATCTATATGGTACTCTCGATTAATGAGAATTCTAAAACATATTGATTGAGTCATCTTTATCTCTTAAATATCTAATAAAAGTGAATTTTTTAAAAAATTTTAAAAAGTTTTAGGCTTCTAGATTTAGCTGAATGAGACGAGATGTAAAATTTAAAAATTTCAAAGAAATTCCAGAAAAGACAAAAAAAAGAAAAAAAAAAAAGAAAAGAAGCAAGACAAAGAAAGTGGACTTTTTTTTTTCATGTGCTTATTTTGGCTTTTTCAAAATTTTCTTATTATTCAGTGTGTTTGGTTTGAGTTTTCTGGATTAAGTTTTTTGAAAACTGACTTTTTTTGTTTTTGTGTTTTTTTTAGTGAATATTTTTTAAATTTTAAACATTTTTTTTACTTTTTTAGATACACCTTACTTAGATATATTTAAAAAGTAAAAAATTTGTGAAAAAATATTTAAAAAAATTAATAAATACATAAAAATATAAAAAATGTACTGAATTCTTATATTTTTTTGTATTTTTGGTATTTAGTGAATTTTTAAAAGATTTTTTTACAATTGTTTTAATTTTTAGGTGTATTTATGTTAGGTGTGTCTAAAAAGTAAAAAAATTGCTTAAAATATTAAAAAAATTCAGTAAAAACAAAAAAATACGGAAAATAAGAAAATAGAATTTTCTGAAAAGTATTTTTTGAAAAATGAAAACAAACAAAGTGATTTTATTTTTTTTACTTTTTAGATTCATCGACATAAGGCGAACAAAAAAAAGTAAAAAATTCTGACATAAGTTTGAAAAAAACCAACCACAGATAAAAATTCAACAAAAAAAAAAAAAAAAGTGACGTTTTACCCAATAACCAACTTTCCCAACACCCATTTAAATTATATTTTTTTCATATAATTTTTTCATTTTGCGCCTTGCACAGACCTCCTCTAGCTAGTATGTATGGAGTGTTTTAGGAAGATAGTTAAAATTTGACTTTTTTTTAAATTTTTTGACTTTTTTTTTTTTTTTTTTTTTTTGTAAGAAAGAAAGTGAATTAAAAGTTAAGAAGTAACTTTTAACTCACTTTCTAAAATATGCCTATATATATGGTTTTGCAAAGATGGGCTGTTGGAAAAAGTTGACAAATCAGATGCGGTCCAATTGGTTGAAGAAATTCTATTTGGGATCTGGTTGTTTATTGTCGTTTGGTTTGTTTTGTTTTTGGGAGAGTTATTTTTGAAAAAAATTTGAGAGAGTTGTTTTAGAAATTTTTTTGGTTTGTTTGGTTGTATATTTTGAGAGACAAATTTTTTTTGGGAGTTTGGAATGATTTGATATTTTTGGAGAATTGAGTAGATGTGTGTGAGAAAAAAAGTGATTGAGAAGGAGAGAGGAAAGAGAAAAAATGATTGATTGATGTGTAAGAGAGAGAAAGTGATTTTGAAATTTTTTTAAAAAAATCTCAAACCAAACAAATTTTTGAAATTTTTTTTTTAAAACTCATTTCCCAAACTCAAACCAAACATACCCGTGTTTGGCATATTTTAGTTTTCATATACAATGCGCATGCACTCGCACAAATTCAATCACCACGCACGTACCTACCAACCAACTTTTTTTTTTTTTTTTTTTTTTTTTTTTGGTGGTTGTTGTCAGATTGATGCACCTACCAACCTTATTTGATAATAAAAGGGATTGGAATTTATTGGGAATCATGTCTGAGAAAAATAAGTACACCATGTAATCTTTGTTGTAACTTGTACACATTTGGGCCTTGTTTATTGGCCGAATTGAATATAACAAAATCAAGAGAATATTTAATAGCTAAAAATATATGGTTGTTTTTTGGAAATTGAGTTCTTTAATGAACTTTTATTTTTATATAAAAAGATATGTAAAAAATTAGGAGGAAAAAAAAGAGTTTTATTTTTTTTAGTAATTTATTTATTTATTTATGATTAAAATGTATCCTTCCCAAAACAACCCATAATATGAAGTAAGTGATGATTATATATAGGATTAATTGGTGAAAAGTCCACCGAGTATATGTTATTTAGTTTGAGATTTAATCCTCTTTTTTTTTTTTGGGATAAGGATGTGGGTTGAAAAGTGACTAGCGGCGGCTAGTAGTGGTGGTGAGGTAGACAGATAGATAAATAGATAACTGACTTGCATATATATATATATATAGATAACATTTGAACAAATTTATATTCATATATATATTGTTAAACGTAAATTTACTTCTAAAATTTTGTGCATTTTTCTTCTTCTTTTTTTAACCCTAGTTTGGCATTTATTTTGGGGCTAAAAAATTACAAAATGACAAAATTGACTACAAAAGTCAATTAGACAAAATACTACTTTTTACCTATAATCATTATACTTTTTCTCTCACAAAAGTCAAAAAAGCCCAAACACAAAAACCAAACGAGGCTAAAAAAGTCCCAACACAAAAAAGGATTCTATTTATACCTAAAAAATCATTAAGTACTCCCAATTTTTAGTGCACCATGTTTAATAATTTAAAATTTTATTTTACTCTCATTATACCCTATTATTTTTTCCAAATTACCCTCAAGGTAAACCCAAATAATAAATAGTAAATAAACTAAAAAAACTAAATTATTTCAAAAACTTTTCAATACAGAAAATAATTCTCAAATACAAAAAAAAAAAAAACTTTTACATTATAAATTATCCATAAGAATGCTCGTAGAAAAGTAAAAACAAAACTTATAAGCACATAAACATCAGGCACTAACAAGAAAGAATAATTCTCAAATAATGTACTATTTAAATGATAAAATAATAACAACTCCAATAATATGTTATTGTTAATCTAACTACCGGTCCCTTTAATTTTTGTCAAAAAACGATATAGAAAATAATTGATGATGCTCTACAAAAATTGTGAAACCCCTTTATATGAATATTTACCTCATTTTTGATGGGTTGCTTCAAAAAACTATTTTGATTACTACTGTAATCTATTATTTGATTTTGTTAAAATTTTCTTTTAGGGTTTAGGGTTTCAAAATAATAAAAAATAATGATGTTGATGATGATGGTGATTTTTGGTAGGGTGGATTAGAGTTTTGGAGGGAGGGAGAAGAAGAAACTTTGTATCATGAGAAAGAAGATACAGAGATTTGAATAGGAATAACTGATTAGGATGTATTATAAGAAAAAAAAATATTTTATTTTAGGATTTAGTATGTGTTATCTTTTTTAGTAAATTCATATTAGGATATAATAGGAATTTAAATTGGGCATACTAAGACATATTTTGGGCTCAAATATAATCCCTCACAAAAAAATTGGCTACCGTAGCCAATGTCAAACGAATTTTTAATACAACAATAATATACCCTTATACCTAACTCTAATAGTTAAATAACTTTTACTTAAATTACCCATAAACAAAACTTAATAGAATTATAAGTAAAAAAAAAATTATGAATTAATTTTCATCTATTTTTTTCACATTTATTCAAATATTTAATCTATTTTTAAAAAATTAAATATGAAAGATATTTTATTATTATTATTTTTCTTTCTTATTTATATTTATTTTAATACTAATTTGTCTTGAGTTTTATTATTTAACATGAGGTTCTTTATTAAAAAACATTTATGTTTTATTTAAACTTTATATATCTACATATATAATTACATGTATGAACAGTTAAAAATGATATTAAAAAAACCCAATATTTCACATAATTAATCTATCTATTTTTTTTTAATCCAAGTACAACATACTTTAATCTTTTAAAAACAATTTTTGTATAACTTCCATTTCTATATATTCTTATTTTTCAAATGAATAAAAAAAATTAAATAATTAGAATCATTTTAATTTTATGTTACTAATTCTTCTTCCATTTTATATATTATTTTTAATATCAAAATGAGCAGAATTTCACACCATTGGTCCTTATATTATGTCTCTTATTCATTTTGGCTCTTATATTTTTAATTAGTTCAAATTTGACTATTAATTTTAGATTTTGGGTCAATTTAATCAAAATAATAATGCGGTTAGTTTTTTCTGACCAAAAGTTATCATGAAATCGATTGGGATTAACTAACTGAGTTGAGTATGTTTATTATTTTACCCTTAAAAATATGAAAGATACCACTTATATATGTATTTTTTATTAAAAAATTCTCAAAGTTATAATCAATTGAATTAAATTAAAAAAAATTATAAATTTAATATCAAAATCAAATCATTTAAAATTATAAAAATTAAAATGACATAAAAATTAAAATAAGAAATTACCCTCATAATTTACTCACAATTTAATTAACCTATGAGTTGAGTATTAGTCACGTATTAATCAGTAATTGTCTGGTGGTGGTGTTCACTTCTTGGTAATTTATTTGCATCACATTCAAAAAAATAAAAAATAAAAAAGTATTAGTCACGTCTGGGATGACATATGCTTAATGAGTCAAGCATTAATTATTTTTTTTTGATTAAACGGAAACAAGTCAAGCATTATTAGTGACGTATGGTTTCCCATATTGATCGAAGCTTCGATTGTCAATCACATCAAAAATGTCTGAAAAATTATTTATTAATGAGTCCTATTCAATTTTAACAGATTTGCGGCCGTCCGACGTTAAGGCGCCCAGAATGAGTCGCCTATTCTACGAGTCAAAATTTAGGTTTTACTTGTCATAATTTAAAAAAATTAAAAAGTTTAAAAATTATTTTTCTATTTAAATACATTTATTTAAATCATCTCAAATCATTTTTTAATAATATACTCCCTTTGTTTCAAAATAATGATTCCTTTTAGGAAATCCAACCTTTTTTGATAATACAATTATTGTACTTTAAAAAAATTGATTTTCCAAAATTACCCTTGATAGTACATTTTTTTGGAAATATCAATGTCATAATTGTACTTTTTATATTATTTATGAATTTAAAAGAAGGAAAAAATAGGAAATTTATATTATTTTTGTACTTGATTTTTTAAGAGAGATTAATATTTTGGGACAATGAAAAATGGAATAAGAGACTAATATTATGGGACGGAGGGAGTATATTTTATTCTAAGTTTATCTTTTAAAAGATTTTATTATACATCCCTCTTGAAAGGCATGTATTATATATATTTTTAATTATATTATTTTTTTAATTGTGATCAAATTGTAGTCATGACTAATAAATTTTTTTTGTTATATTTCATATGTTGTTTAATTATGATTTTTTTTAATTTTTTTTTATAATTATGATTTAGAAAGTATGAAATTTTATAATTTTCTTCTTGAGTTATAAGGTACATATGCGATCTTTCCATTATCTTTTATATTAAAAAGGAAATTCTTTTGAGTGTGTACCATATACACCTTTTGTTAAGATTTTTATGTTTTTAGTTTTGATTTATGTCGTTTATGATAATCAAACTCATAAATGACATAATTTACCTATGGTACACTTTCTGTATCATAGCATTCTCTACATTAAAATATGAACAAATATTTCATAAAAAAATAATTTATTTACAAATCATTTAAAAATTGTAAAAATAAGAAAATTCTATTAAATAAAAACAGGGGCATAAAAATCACTATTTTTTTTGTTGTCTCACACTTAAAAAAAGTAAGAATTTTTTATTGTATTATTTCTTATAATTCTTTTGATGAAATAATAATAACATTAGGCCTTTTGAATTGTTTATCACATAGATTTTTCATAATCGAGGCTACGAGAAATGATCAATCTTATGCCATAATTCTTTTGATAAAATTTTTATGGATAAATTGTGTTGACATTTCTTAAGATTTAGATAAAATACAATAAGTTTTATAATTTTGACATAATTACGTTGAGTTCTTTTAAAATTTTAATTCAAATAACATTTAACTTATTTTTTTATTAATAATTTGTTAGTTATATGGATAAAAAAGTAATATTGTGATCTTTTTTACTTTGAAATATATATTTTTCCACATTTATTTTGATATTTTCACACTATTTGCATTAGTTTTAGTCCATTTATCTTTAATAAAAAGGGAAATCAATGTAATTATATCAAAATTGTGAATTTAATTGTAGCTTAGAAAAAAAAGAGTTTTATTTTTTTTAGTAATTTATTTATTTATTTTGATTAAAATGTATCCTTCCCAAAACAACCCATAATATGAAGTAAGTGATGATTATATATAGGATTAATTGGTGAAAAGTCCACCGAGTATATGTTATTTAGTTTGAGATTTATCTTTTTTTCTTGGATAAGGATGTGAGTTGAAAAGTCACTAGCGGCGGCAAGTTGTGGTGGTGAGGTAAACAGATAGATAAATAGATAAGTGCCTTGCATATATATATATATAGATAACATTTGAACAAATAGTTGAACAAATATATATATATATATTATTAAACGTAATATTTACTTTTAAAATTTTGTGCATTTTTCTTCTTCTTCTTTTTTTAACCCTGCTTTGGCATTTATTTTGGGGCTAAAAAATTACAAAAAAACAAAGTTGACTACAAAAGTCAATTAGACAAAATATTACTTTTTATCCATAATTATTATATTTTTCTCTCACAAAAGTCAAAAAAGCCCAAACACAAAAACCAAACGAGACTAAAAAAGTCCCAACACAAAAAAGGGGATTCTATTTACACCAAAAAAATCATTAAGTACTCCCAATTTTTAAGTACACCATGTTTAATTATTTAAAATTTTATTTTACTCTCATTACGTCCTATTATTTTTTTCAAATTACCCTCAAGGTAAACCCAAATAATAAATAATAAACAAACTAAAAAAACTAAATTATTTCAAAAACTTTTCAATATAGAAAATAATTCTCAAATACAAAAAAAAAAAAAAAAAAAAAAAAAAAAAAAAAACTTATAAGCATAAGCATTATAAATACAGAAAAAAATCAAACTTTTACATAAGCATTATAAAACTTTTTAAAAAAAAAAAAAAACTCTTACATATAAATTATCCATAAGAATGCTCGTGAAAAAGTAAAAACAAAACTTATAAGCACATAAGTATCAGGTACTAACACAAAAGAGTAGTTCTAAAATAATGTACTATTAAATGAAAAAATAATAACAACTCCAATAATATGTTATTGTTAATCTAACTACCGGACCTTTTAATTTTTGTCAAAAAAAAGATATAGAAAATAATTGATGGTGTTCTACAAAAATTGTGAAACCCTTTTATATGAATATTTACTTCTTTTTTGATGGGTTGCTTCAAAAAACCATTTTGACTACTGCTGTAATCTATTATTTGATTTTGTTCAAATTTTCTTTTAGAATTTAGGGTTTCAAAATAATAAAAAATAATGATATTGATGATGATGGTGGTTTTTAGTAGGGTGGATTAGAGTTTTGGAGGAGGAGAAGAAGAAGAAGAAGAAGAAACTTTGATATCTTGAGAAAGAAAATACAGAGATTTGAATAAGAATAACTAATTAGGGTGTATCAGGAGAAAAAAATATATTTTATTTTAGGATTTAATATGTGTTATCCTTATTAATAAATTCATATTAGGATATAATAGGAATTTAAATTGGACGTACTAAAACATATTTTGGGCTCAAATAGAATCCCTCACAAAAAAATTGGCTACCGTAACCAATGTCAAACGAAATTTTAATACAACAATAATATACCCTTATATCTAACTCTAATAGTTAAATAACTTTTACTTAAATTACCCATAAACAAAACCTAATAGAATTATAAGTAAAAAAATAAAAATTATGAATTAATTTTCATCTATTTTTTTCACATTTATTCAAGTATTTAATCTATTTTAAAAAAATTAAATATGAAAGATATTTTATTATTATTATTTTTCTTTCTTATTTATATCTTAATACTAATTTGTGTTGAGTTTTATTATTTAACATGAAGTTCTTTATTAAAAAAAACATTTATATGTATGAACGGTTAAAAATGATATTAAAAAAAATCCAATATTTCACATAATTAATCTTTCTATTTTTTTCGTAATCTTTTAAAAACAATTTTTGTATAACTTCCATTTCTATATATTCTTATTTTTCAAATGAATAAAAAAAATTAATAATTAGAATCATTTTTAATTTTATGTTACTAATTCTTCTTCCATTTTATATTTTATTTTTAATATCAAAATGAGCAGAATTTCACCCCATTGGTCCTTATATTATGTCTCTTATTCATTTTGGCTCTTATATTTTTAAGGGAAAATTATTGGAAACTCCCATTTTGGAGAGTTGTAGTCTACCAGGTCCTTTTTTAAAATTAATAAACGTTCAAGTCCTATTTTTTTGGTAATATGATCCGAAAGATCCCATTATGTAATTATGGAATGGTTTTTGTGACTAATGTACCCTTTTCTACGTGGTTGGGTAGAACCGTTTCCGATGGCATTCATGTTCACATTGCGATCCACACAAGATTCACTCTTTAACACCTTTTTTTTTTTTTTTACCCATTTCAACGAGGAGCATTAGGGCATTCTCTGGCAAAATGCCCAGACTCACCACAGTTGTAGCAACCACCACCTCCGCCGCCGCCGCTGTACCTCCGCCGCGAGTGCTTCCCTGAACCGGCTCCTCATTGGGTCCAGTCATATCAGCGGCTTTGGTTCGTCCATCGCTGCCTGATTCGATCACGAATTCGACAGTTTCACCATCTTCGAGGCTTCGAAAACCCTCAGATCGAATTGAAGATTGATGAAAGAAGAGATCTTCGCCACCATCGTCAGGAGTGATGAACTCAAATCCCTTCTGATCGTTGAACCACTTCACCACACCGGTCCTCCTGCTGCTGTCACCGTCCGCCATTGGATCAAAATCCAACGGTTCTCAGAAACCCCAAAAAGAGAGAAGATCCAACCCCAACCCTCCTCAGTGATGAGAGAGCAAACCCTAATCTCTCTCCAGAAATTTTATTTTCTCTCTCTCTAATGTGTTAATGTTGATGTATTGTCCATTGCTGTATGTTTTGTGTTTGTTTAAACAATTTTCCTAATTACATGGTTGTCACAACTGGTTTGGCCTCAGGACACCAATCACGACGATTGTGGGGGTTGATTCCTACCCATAGAATGGAAGGTGGACAGTTTCCAAGCAATGTCGGCGACTGATGGTTTTCCGAAACTTCTACCACATCACAAGGTTAATCAAACGGTGTAGACTACGTATACCGTATCATCAACTTCGGATATGGAGTGGGTTTGACCCGATAGAAGTACCGTCAAAAAACATTCTGGGCTGGAAATTGGGTTTCAGTGTGGTGATGTGGGTATACCATCTAACTACCAAAGCAGTTGATGTGTCTACGAAAGTGTGGTGGCGTGACATCAACTTGATGTGGTCCACCAAAGTGTGGTTTTTGCAAAATGATAGGTTTGTTTTAAATGTGGGCTTCAAAAAATGATGTGGGCCACAAACGTGTGGGTCAAATAACGTGGATCCCCTACATACACTACTAAACTCAAAAGAACTATAGTAAGCTTTTTCCAAACGTTACATACACCCACATCATTCAAACATAATATCACCAAACCAAAAACAGTTCGTTCGTTCATGGTAAAATTGTCCACCCCTAATAATGGGACCTTTTGGGTGTACAAAATTAAATATAGGACTGATTAGATTACAATTCCCACCTTTAGGATTTATGGGTCAATTCCCCTATTTTTTAATTAGTTCAAATGTGACTCTTAATTTTAGATTTTGGATAAATTTAATCAAAATAATAATGCGGTTAGTTTTTTTAAGTTATCATGAAATCGACTGAGATTAACTAACTGAGTTGAGTTGGTTTATTATTTTACCCTTAAAAAATATGAAAGATACCACTTATATGTGTATTTTTTATTAAAAAATTCTCAAAGTTGTAATCAATTGAATTAAATTAAAACAAATCATAATTTAATATCAAATCAAATCAATTAAAATTATAAAAATCAAAATGACATAAAAATTAAAATAAGAGATTACCGTCATAATTTACTCACAATTTAATTAACCTATGAGTTAAGTATTAGTCACGTATTAATCAGTAATTGTCTGGTGTGTTGATTTCTTGTGAATTTATTTGCATCACATTCAAAAAAAAAGTATTAGGGATTGTTTGGGATGTTCTAAATAAGTGTATTTTTTGATTTTTTATAAAAAGATGTGTAGAAATATAGAGAGGAGATGTTGATTGATGTAACCTAAAAAAAAAAAATATGAACTTACTTAGTCTTTTCAAACTTGACCTTAGTCACGTCTGGGATGACATATGCTTATGAGTCAAGCATTATTTTTTTTTGATTAAACGGAAACAAGTCAAGCGTTATTTTTTGGAAAATTGTTTGAGACCACTAAAACAAGGAGCTCTAATAGCTCTAAAAACACTGTGTCCCTAATTGATTTGATGTATTGTTCTTTGTTTTTTTTTTTTTTTTTAATTTTCTGGACTGCCAGCTCATTAGAGCTGGCTTAGGGTCCATTTTTAGTTAGTATCTATCACTACTGTATTTTTGACGTATGGTTTCCCATATTGATCGAAGCTTCGATTGTCAATCACATCAAAGATGTATAAATAATTTGCCGACCTCCGACGTTAGGCGCCCAGAATGATCGCCTATTCTACGAGTCAAATTTAATAATATATATTTATTCTAAGTATATCTTTTAGAAAATTTTATTATACACTTCTCTTGAAAGGGATGTATTATATATATTTTTAATTATATTATTTTTTTAATTATGGTCAAATTGTAGCCATGACTAATAATTTTTTTTTTGTTATGTCTCATATGTTGTTAATTGTTATTTTTTTTATAATTATGATTTAAAAAGTATGAAATTATATAATTTTCTTCTTTGATTATAAAGTACGTATGCGATCTTTCCGTTATCTTTTATATTAAAAAGCAAATTCTTTTGAGTGTGTACCATATACATCTTTTGTTATGATTTTTATGTTTTTAGTTTGACTTATGCCGTTTATGATAATCAAACTCATAAATAACATAATTTACTTATGGTACACTTTTTGTATCATAGCATTCTCTACATTAAAATATGAACAAATATTTCATAAAAAAATAATTTATTTACAAATCATTTAAAAATTGTAAAAATAAGAAAATTCTATTAAATAAAAACAGGGGCATAAAAATCACTATTTTTTTGTTATCTCACACTTAAAAAAAGTAAGAATTTTTATTGTATTATTTCTTATATTCTTTTGATGAAATAATAATAACATTAGGCCTTTTGAATTGTTTATCACATATATTTTTTCATAGTTGAGGCGACGAGAAATGATCAATCTTATGCCATAATTCTTTTGATAAAATTTTTATGGATAAATTGTGTTGACATTTCTTAAGATTTAGATAAAATACAATAAGTTTATAATTTTTGACATAATTACGTTGAGTTCTTTTAAGATTTTAATTCACATAATATTTAACTTATTTTTTTATCAATAATTTGTTAGTTATATGGATAAAAAAGTAATATTGTGATCTTTTTACTTTGAAATATATATTTTTCCACATTTATTTTGATATTTTCACACTATTTGCATTAGTTTTAGTCCATTTATCTTTAATAAAAAGGGAAATCAATGTAATTATATCAAAATTGTGAATTTAATTGTAGTTTAGAAAAAAAAAAGAGTTTTTTTTTTTTTTAGTAATTTATTTTATTTTGATTAAATTGTATCCTTCCCAAACACCCCATAATATGAAGTAAGTGATGATTATATATAGGATTAATTTGAGATTTAATCTTTTGTTTTTAGATAAGGATGTGAGTTGAAAAGTCACCAGCGGCGGCTAGTAGGGGTGGTGAGGTAAACAGATAAATAAATTGATAAGTGACTTGCATAAATATATATATATATATATAGATAATATTTGAACAAATATATATATATATATAATATATTATTAAACGTAATATTTACTTTTAAAATTTTGTGCATTTTTCTCTTCTTCTTTTTTTAACCCTGGTTTGGCATTTATTTTGGGGCTAAAAAATTACCAAAAGACAAAAATTGACTACAAAAGTCAATTAGATAAAATACTACTTTTTATCCATAATCATTACACTTTTTCTCTCACAAAAGTCAAAAAAGCCCAAACACAAAAACCAAACGAGGCTAAAAAAGTCCCAACACAAAAAAATGGGATTCTATTTACACCAAAAACAATCATTAAGTACTCCCATTTTTAAGTACACCATGTTTAATTATTTAAATTTTATTTTACTCTCATTACACCCTATTATTTTTTTTTCCAAATTACCCTCAAGGTAAACTCAAATAATAAATAATAAAAAAACTAAAAAAACTAAATTATTTCAGAAAATTTAATATAGAAAATAATTTTCAAATACAGAAAAAAAAACTTATAAGCACATAAGCATTATAAAAACTTTTCAATACAAAAAAAAAAAAAAAAAAAAATTTACATTATAAGTTATGTATAAGAATGCTCGTGGAAAAGTAAAAACAAAACTTATAAGCACATAAATATCAGGCACTAACAAGAAATAGTAGTTTTTAAATAATGTACTATTTAAATGAAAAAAAATAACAACTCCAATAATATGTTATTGTTAATCTAACTACCGGATATAGAAAATAATTGATGGTGCTCTACACAAAATTGTGAAACCCCTTTATAATGAATATTTACCCTCATTTTTGATGGGTTGCTTCAAAAAACTATTTTGACTACTACTGTAATCTATTATTTGATTTTGTTCAAACTTTTCTTTTAGGGTTTAGGGTTTCAAAATAATAAAAAATAATGATGTTGATGATGATGGTGATTTTTGGTAGGGTGGATTAGAGTTTTGGAGGGAGGGAGAAGAAGAATGAAGAGGCAGAAAAAAAAACTTTGATATCTTGAAAAGAAGATACAGAGATTTGAATAGGAATAACTAATTAGGGTGTATCATGAGAAAAAAAATATTTTATTTTAGGATTTATATTGTTGCTCTTATTAGTAAATTCATATTAGGATATAATAGGAATTTAAATTTATGAATTTAAATTGGACGTACGAAGACATATTTTGGGCTCAAATAGAATCCCCCACAAAAAAGTTGGCTACCGTAGCCAATGTCAAAGAAATTTTAATAGAACAATAATATACTGTTATACCTAACTCTAATAGTTAAATAACTTTTACTTAAATAACCCATAAACAAAAGTTAATAGAATTATAAGTAAAAAATAAAAAATAATTTATGAATTAATTTTCATCTATTTTTTTTCACATTATTCAAGCATTTAATCTATTTTAAAAAAATTAAATATGAAAGATATTTTATTATTATTATTTTTCTTTCTTATTTATATTTTAATACTAATTTGTCTTGAGTTTTATTATTTAACATGAGGTTCTTTATTAAAAAACATTTTTGTTTTATTTAAACTTTATATATCTACATATATAATTATATGCATGAACAGTTAAAAAATGATATTAAAAAAAGAGAGAAGCACCAATAAATCCCAAATGATGAACTTATACACTGATTAGTCCTGTGTTTTTCTGTTTAACCAATAGGTCCTAACGTTTGGAAAATGTCAACGTTATCCGCAATAAATTGTGTTTGAAAGTTTGAATTGGGGCGAAAATGGATATTCAGTGTTGGTAAAATTACTGATTTAGACATGGAGCGCACTATAGGCGTTTTTACTTTTTCCCTCGTTTTCCATCGAATCTTCTAGTCTGTGTAAGGAAACATTGACGGTTGACATTCCCAAACTTGAAACATTGCCATTCCTAATGTTTGAAACTGAAATTGGGGATTCGAGTATATCCAAATTTCATTTCGACGTTAGAACATTGTGTGAATGCCAAAACCCTAAACAAAAACATTAGGGTTGTAGTGTTCGAAACGGTGTTGCGTCACCCACAGCGGCACGACAAATGTTAACGGAAGGTGGGTCGCAGAGTTGATTATAGGGAAGGAGGAACGTGTTTTTATATACATCACTTCAATTCCGAGCGCTGTCAGATCTACTGACGATGACAATGCAGGGCGAAGGTGTGTTTTTCATTTTTCATTTGGTGATTTCGAAGGTTATGTATGATTATGGGCATCCAAATGTGTGAAGGTGTGTTAATTGCTGAATGTATCATGATTGACTGATGTTTACCAAATTTTTTGGATTAGGGCATATGTCTCACACATGTTATGATAATAGATTACATAGTAGTGTACATGTTTGAACTGTGAAACTGTGTGTTGGTGGTATGGGGAATCAAATATTTGGATATGTCCATGTAGCAGGGAGGGTTATGATGTAATTGTCCATGGTAGTCATGGATGGTATGATGAACACCAGTAGTCTTGATGTTACCTAATAAGTTCATTGTTTGTTTTTGTCAACACATTGGCCGAAATGGTTAGGAAATTGTGGGAATTGGTAACATTTATATGATGTCAGGTCAAAAACGACATCGATGCATGCTGAAGGTTTGTTACGTTATTCAATTTGAAAAATGAAAGGCCACGTAAGTTTGTTTGTACGGTTTTTGGTTGCCAAATTTGTGATTAGGTTTACCACAATTTTTGGATTAGGGCATATGTCGCACATAGTTGAATTGAAACTCATGTAGTAAATTACGAAATAGTAGTAATGGACGGTTTGAGGAAGAACATTCACTCGATGTGACATAACCTTATTAGTTGTTTTTTAGACATTGCCTGGAATGGTAACAATTTTTTTGGATTTGTGTAACGTTAATATGATTCTGGTATGTGTGTAACATTTGAAAAACAGATATGTGTCTAACACACAATTAAACTTTGATATGTGTGTAACATTTGTTAAACTATGATATGTGTGTAACATTTGTTAAACAAATGGAGTTATCATGCCAATTTGGTTCAGGAATGTTAATTGCAATGGCCAATTAGTTTTTTGCATTAATGTTTTGTCATGACATGTTGCCACACGACCGTAACACATAATTTTTTCCTGATTGTTACAGTGAATGCTCGACAAAGGACCCCTCGTAAGGCAAGTGGTATATGTACGCGGGGTTCCCCGCTGAAAGAATGGACGTCAACACGACTTGCAGTCAGAAAACAATCGAAGCTTCCATTCAAGTGTACGAAAGCACAATCAAGTGTGGGAAGCAAGACGCATATCGACACGACGAAGCTTATGTACCGTTCAAACATTGCTGGTGTAATCAAGACAGTTCTTGAGGTGAACTTGGATGAGAGACACATACGACAGCTTAAAAGAACACCATTTTGGCTGATGATTGAATCTATCTGGACACACAATTTAGAAGCAAATACATTCAAGAAGTGTGATGAAACCGTATGTAGGATCATCCAAACATATAATCCAAGAGACGAAAAATTTTACGTTAGAGGGCATGGGTTGGCGCTACGTAACAACGCGACATCCGACTGATTTTTGGGATTCAATGTGGCAAGGACAAGTTGGATGTATCATCATCACCGAAACCAACATCAGATTTCATGCAACGGAGGTGCCCCACCGTCGGACGAATATCGTGCAAGCTCGTAAAGGATTTGCTGTTTGACGCGTTGAAGGGAAGAACTGAACGTGACGAGGAAGACGTAGCGAAGCTTCTATGTCTCTACATTTGTGGTAAGCTGTTTTTTGCTACTACCGGAGAATTAATTGGTTGGTCTCTCGTCCGTGTGATTGAACAGCTGGATACGTTGCGAAACTATGACTAGACAGCAACCGTACGCAACACTCTCATTAATTCCCTAAACGATTTCCACATTAGGCCTGAAAAGGTCACCGGCTGCGTCGTTGCACTGTTGGTATGTTAATTACACATCCCGTTCACATTGACCCTGTGCTGGCATCAGTTGTCCAATCAATGATTGTCTTTCATAATACAACTAATGTTGCATATTATTTTGTGTTGTAGTTTATGATTTGTGAACACACAAATCTCATAGAACTAGAGCGCCAAGCTGCGTTCCCAAGATTTTGTAAGTGGAACGTTGGATCGCTCATATGTAAGATCAGAGGGCTGGAATTAACATCAGCAGAATCGCTGCAGTAAATTTGAAATTGTTGTTGTCCTAGCAACAAAATTTAAAACAGTGTTTGTTTGATCTGCATCGTATAATACACTAGTTTGGAATGGCAGGTGAACTATGACAAGCTGTGCGGGACTATACTTGAGCGATACACTTTGAGTGTACCAAATGATGACCAAGTTCCAGTACGAAATGAAAACGCTGAGTTTGTGGTGCACATGGAGGAACAAATGAATGAAATAGGCAATGTTGTTGTTGAATTGGAAAATACAGAGGCACGCTTTGATTTTTGGAAGCTAGACTCGCCAAAACGGTGGTCATGTTGACAGTGAGCCCCCACATCAGGGCGTTGAAGGAGTTAGCAAAGTGGTGCAGCAAAAAGGAAAACAGTGGGAGGGTTGTTGCACTGGAGGATGGTTTCCCAAACCTGTTTCCCGACCTATTGTCAAGCACACTTGCAGCAGAGATGGTGATGGAGACGGCGAACGTTTGGAAGCAGATCTGCGAAACGTGTTACTCAAAAACAAGGAGCTAGAAGACGGTAACAGAAGGAAATCAATGAAGATTAATGAATTGGAGGCATGGGTGGAGACGTTATGGAACGTATAATTGGAACGAAAGCCGTTAACTTGTTCATTGGGTTCGAGAACGTTATTACTGAAAAAGATGCAGAGATAGCGCAATTGAGAGCATTGGTCACACAGTTGGATGGGAAGGTAGCAATGTTACAAGAACAAGTCGATGACCATGAAACGCATGCAGTGACACAATCAGCTACAAATATTGAATCCAGCAAAAGGCAACCAAGTGAAGACCAAGTAGAAAAGTATGGCAGCTGTAATGACAGCCACGTTAGTCGGACTGAACGCAGCAGTTTGGAAAAAACACTGGGAAGCAAGTCAACAATACCAATGGGGGCAGTGTGTATTGAGGTAGGAGACGCAGTGGAGGTTGATTCTCCCTTGAAAAAAACCCTCAGAAATTCATCGCGTCAGTGGCCCGCAACGATGTCCAGCTGCAGTGGTCATACACCCAATCGCAGATTGTGCAGGGGGCGTGGGGGGGAATGAAAATGCAAATTTTTCTGACACTGTGGGGGCAACCGAGGCTGTGCAGAGTAATGTTGTTGCAGTGTCATCTTTAGTTCGCCGTGTTAAGAACAAGCCGAGGCGCGAGCTACGGTTGGCTGATTACGAATACCCGAAGGTGGTTGGGCGTGAGAGACAGGTTACAAAAATTGTAACGTCCCTGTGCTGCGGCAGCGATATGTTGTTGACATTGACGAAATGGATCATGAACGGAAAACATGGAATGGATTTGGTATGACTCACAGCGACATCGTGTGGACAATGTTGTCTGAAGATGATCAACAACGATTGAAAGACGTATACAGTTTTCACGGAGATGGGTAATGCAATTATTGGTACTGAAAGTGGTGGCAACGTGTTTTCGATTTAATATTAAGTGTACTAACTGGTTGTGGGTTTAAAAATGCAGGGCTGTTATCTGGGACGGTGGAGAAATGGGATGCGTGTCTACTTTTCTGATATTCAGGCATTGGTCCAACAATCATGTGTGAGCGGGAAGGTTAGTGTTGTAATAACCTTGGGTTGGGTGGGATGGGGGAGTTGTGTACTATATTATGTAATATATATTGGATGTTAGTACGCATTTTAACAGTGTGCATTTTATTGTTGGCAGGTAATCGATGCGTATGTAGCGATTCTAACAGTTTTGCAACGTAATTGTGCTGATGAAGACAACAATGTGGACAGTTGTTATTTTTTTAGCAGCATTTGTGCGGTATGAATTGACAAGCTGCTGTAGATGGTATGGTGTTGTGTGTTGGATGATACTAACAAATTTGAAATTAAAATGGCAGGACATGATGCGAAATCCTAGTGAGACGTCGAGAGATAAGTTCCTAGAGGTGAACATGAAATCCGCAACAGGACACCGGTACATTCATTACCCAATTTACCACGACAACCACTGGACGCTGATGGTGTACGATAAAAAAATGGGGATTGGAAACACTATAATTCAATTAGGCAGAGACGTGCCTACGTGACACTCATTTCACGGAGTCGCTTAAAGTGGTACGTACACCTCTGTATTCCAAAACTGTCATGTGTAAGTATCCCATGTGGTAAGCTGGAAATGTCTACAAATTAGGATGCAACATATGTGGTTACATGAATTGGAATGATTCTAATGTGGTTGATGATTGTGAAATTTTTTAAGCTTAAAGTGTCCGCATCATTTTGTGTTTTGCATTAGTTTATTGGTGTACATGTAAGAGTAACTTGAATATTAATTGTCACTTTGACAGAAACAGTGGGTGGTGAAATATCATAACCGCATTGTGGGCGTTGGTGCAAGGACGACAAATGTGGCACCCCATACATCGACGGGACGTTGGAATCTGTTATGGATTACCCTCAGCAAGCGGCTGACACGTAAGTGCTACGAATATTTATGACAAACATATGTAGTAGGGAGTAAAATTTGTAATTTCTGACAAAGCGAAATGAGTTGTATTGTGTTATAGGGTTGACTGTGCGATGATAGTGTGCTTCCTCATGAGACAGTATGTGCAGAAAGTGGGAATTAATAACACTATGGATGGCGTGACGACTACTACTTACCGTGCATCAATGGTGTCTACATTTGTGAATGATCCAGTCAGAGGGCTACGCTACAGGGCCATATGATGCACGTACCACCAAAAATCAAAAGTAGATGAGTAAATCATTTTGGAGTCGATGAAGGACAACAAAATGCAGACATTTTGTTTAAGTTATTACTAGTTAATGTTTTTTTATAACAAAATAGTAGCTGCTGAACTTGGTTATAATTTTTGGGGATGTACATATTATGTTTGGTAGGACATTGCTGTACAAACATAGTGTTTAATTCGTAGAAATCATTGAAAGATGTTTGGGATTCTGTTTTGCAGGAAGTGTGTTGGAATGGTAGTCACTTAAAGATAGTGTTTTGATGAAATTGTATGCATTGGAATAATGAATAAGCGTGAGATGGTATTAGGGAATGTGGTGCAATGTTAACATCAGTACCCTCACAGGAATTGATGGTATTAGGAAATTGATGGTATGTTATGCATTTTAATAACGAATAAGCGTGTGATGGTATAAGACAATTGGGTTCCAATGTTGATTTCAGTACTGACACAGGTTTTGATGGTGTTAACAATTGTGGCAATTAGCCATTAGCCAATTGATGGTATTAGTCAGTTGTGAAAATTGTGGTGCATGCGTAAATGACATTGGTGCCAACGGCAAATAAGTGCATTGGGCAGACCTGGTTGCAGTACCCACACAGAAAACACACAGGATGGAATGTAGCAAGGGAAATGCGTAACGTGATGACCCAGCAACAGCAAAATACACACATACTAATGTAACACAGCCATGGTAATTTAATTCATGACCATTTCATTTTACCACAGTTTGGTGCCTATAAGTTAATCATTTTTTTGAGTGTTACGTGTGTGTTCATTAGTTTATTTTCTTTTCGTTCTTTCTGAGTTTTAACATTTTGGCATCAACGATTCGTAGGTTAACAATGAGGACAGTAACACTCAATGAGGACAAACACTTTTGTTTGCAAATAAGTTGGATTCAATTTTTGAAGCATTCAATTAGTTAGATAATAGGGTGAGTTACATTCAAATTTGAAACTGGGTGTTTTTTACATAACCTAACACTAACGCTATAAAAAACATTGACCAATTTTTATAAAATTTGGTCTGTGATCAAACGTTCGCAAAACAATCCCACGAGAGACAAAATACTAATTGCAAGTGAGATCATTTTGAAAAAACGACCAGTAAACAAACATGATTATTTATACAAAATGGAATAAGCGTAAAAACAAGGCTGAAAATATGAAGATACTAAATACCGATTTAAATAATTTTCCAGTCTCCGTAATGCATCGCCAACATGTTTACTAATTGTACCCCAAAACATTTAAAAAGTTCAGTACAAATTAGAAGGACGATTTATGAAAATGGTTCAATGGCTAGTGTATGATAAATTGACTTGGGATGTAGATCGCTTCCTTGTATGTCCTCCCGTATCTAAATCGGTTCCTTGCATGTCTTCCTGTTGTGGTTGCCCATCTTCCCACATCGTCCACACCGAATACGTTGCACCACCTCCCCCCCTAGATGGAATCCTCTTCCGCTTTGGCCTCCAGGTGGACGCTTAACAACGGGCGGTGCTATGAGGTAATCAGTGTTCATAGTGATGGGTTTTTCAACTGTTGGAATAGGGTGAATGGACTCGGAATATGATGCCTTGAACTCGGAAACATGGTAATAAGGTTCAATGGAATCTATATATTTCTCCCGCTATTCCGAAATGAGACCACTGCGTGTGAACACGGAAACCCATTCACCTGCCACTGACAACATGAACAAGTACGCCTGTTGACGTCAACTAACACCGACGGGTGCGAGTGCACCTCATACACATTTTCATCGGCTTGGCTTACAATCCATGGCCTGCTGGTTTTGTATTTGGCCTCCAACTTCTTCTCTATTTTTGGACAAAGTTGGCCAACCCATTTGTTACCTTTCACCCGACGCTTTGACATTTGCTCCATGGTTTGACCCCTAATAGCATCAACCAACAGCGTAATAGGAAGGTGGCGCGCTTCGCGAATCCAGTTATTGAACGACTCGGCAGCGTTTGACGACTCTTCCCGTACCGCCTACCACTGCTGTAGACACCCCATTTTTGACCGACCTTAAGACTCAGATGTCACTGATTGAGCGCTTGGTGATGTTGCATATTGTACTCGTTCTGGGGTTGCGGAGTCTCGGCTGCGAGCCTTGCCTCCAGACTTCGGGGGCTCTTTTGTGCTGTGCCTCGGTTTGCAAACCGAGTCCCGTTTTCTCTTTTTCTCTTCCCGAAGGGAGAGAGAGGTCTCGTAGACCATCTCTCAGTGGCCGTAGGCTACGTTTCGTGGTTGTAGGCCATTTTTTCCGTTTGGAGCCCGGTTTTCGGTTTTTTCGGAGCCGTCGGCCGTGTGCCTCTGTTCGGGACCGTTTAACCACCTCCGTTTGCTCCGATTTTTGGCATACACCTTGTTTCCTCCCTTTTGAGGGACACTGTGGCCCGAGAGACCAACTTCGTGGTCGAACGCCACCTCCGGTGCTTTATAGTCAGTTTTCGGGGTCGGGGCCACCCGTCCGCGCGTTCGGTCCCCGAACCTCCGTTTTGCATCCGTCTTGGTTTTCATTTTTTGGCGGAGACCTTATTTTCATTGTTAGGAAGGTTGTAGGAAGGATGAGAGGCCAGCATTTTTTTCTGAAAAACCAGCTTTTCTCTTCATTGCTTTTCTTCGTCGCGCCCGTTTTTCTTACTAGAAAACTGGTTTTTCCTATTCCCGGGCCACTTTTTCTGACTTTCCACCACACCATTGTGTGTACACACCTGGGAGGCACCAATATGGGTGGAGGCCGACCAGTAATTGTTCTTGACCCTTTTGAACCCCTCTAAAAAGCAATTTTTTCTCTCTCCTGGTTCACATTTTTCTGGTTTTGACCATACAGCTGTGTTGCACTCATCTGGGAGGCCACCTTTTTGGGGTGGCCGACTAGCAATTCTTGTTGACCCCTGGTCGG
>JAPPVO010005512.1:0-31278 GCA_030407325.1 Camellia japonica | reverse complement strand
GATGAATTAAATAAATTTAAGCCTTTAAATACACTTTCATATTTATATATATACAATCACAGAACTTAGATAGATCTCACACACAAACACATAAGACTTAATAAATAACATAATTAAATTGCATAATTCCCAATACAAGATCAAGGCCTCAACGCAGAGGCGTACCCCAAGCGGTTTGGCAGACAGGTGGACCTTAAGACAACTCTAGAGTCGATCCCCAATGGCTCCCTACATAAAGAGATAGAAAAATGGAGTGAGCAAGGCTTAGTGAATAATAGCAATGTAAGGAGGTTAGTTGAATGAGCAAAACCTTGGAAAATACAAATAGACATATATCAAACCATACTCAGGTCTTATCCATAGTCATATTTCATAACGATCTCGGGCCCACATGTAATACAGATCGACTTCAAGCCCATATATAATACAGACCAGCCTCAGGCCCATGCAGAATACAAAACGGCTTTAGGCCCAACATATTATACAGAGTGGCCTCAGGCCCAACATATTATACAGAATGGCCTCAGGCCCAACATATTATACAGAGCGGCTTCAGGCCCAACAGATTATACAGAATGGCCTCAGGCCCAACATATTATACAGGATGGCCTCAGGCCCAACATATTATACAGAGCGGCCTCAGGCCCAACAGATTATACAGAATGGCCTCAGGCCCAACAGATTATACAGAATAATCCCAGATTCATAAGAATACCATTACACAATAGTGCACATAGATTTCCGCATGGTTTATTACAAGTCGACAAAGTTGTCTTACGAATAACAGAACATTAATAATAATTATTAACAGAAGGCAAATATATCACTACAATACTATTCATAGGGACAAAACAATTCACATCATACCGGCCTCGGGCCCACTTCTATTAATAGGGACAGAACGACCTTAGGTCCATATCAATGCCATTATTCAATTATATCCATTAATTTAATCAAAGCACAATATCAATGGAATAGGCCATTCACAAGTAACAATACATAAATCATAATCACAGGAAGTAAGTGAAACATATCGTTACACTACTATTACTCACAGTGATCGGCTTCCGGTAGTAATGGGACGATGTCCTCGTCTCGACCTACAAACACAGTGCACAACACATAGTATGAGATTATAACCGATTCTTTACTTATTCCCTTTGATCAATTAATCAATTAGCCATGGTGGTACCAAGCTCATTATTTCTTAATAAGTTATAATCCATGTCTCAGAAAATAGGAGGAGTCGATGGAAAATGGTTTAAGCGAAGAAATGGGATAAAACCGGTTGACAGAAAGTGAACAACTTTTACTATTTTGGGATATCTATTTGTGTACTTAGAATTTAGGAGTGAGACACCACCATTAGAAACTAGACTTCCGGGGCTTGAATTTAGGCTCAAGAATCACTCAAAACAGAGTCCGGATGCAAGAGATATGCCTACTTGAAGTTGGCTGAACAAAGCTGTCCCGCACCTGCGAGAAACAGGGCCGCACGTGCGGGAATGGTGCCGCACGTGCGGGACAAGGGGTTTTTTTAGCAGAATCAATTTTTGGTGCTGGAGGGGACTGCCACACGTGCGGGAAGACCTGCCGCACATGCGGCTTTGGGCCAGTTTGGCTGATCGAAAATGTTGTTGCTCTAACACTTGTTCTTTTTATTTCTAAGCTTGATTTCAAGTCTAATCACTCAAAAACATGTAGAATTCCTTCCAAAACATAACAAACTAACATCATTCAAATAGAATTTCATCTCAATTACATCAATCTTGCTCAAGGTTAAACTTCAAGTCTCATCTTTTCTATATATTCAAACTTCTACAATATATGCCCAAATCATGTAAATACATCTTACACATAGGTGATTCTCATACCAAACCTTGTTGTTCCATGAATCATTCTTCAGATTGAACTCAACTCAAGGTTCAATTCCTTGAATTCAACCCAATTCATTCATGACCTAACACACTTGTTCATTTACATATTAAACTTCCAAATTAAACCTTGATTTCATGTAGTAGGTGGATTATCTACAAGGATAATAGTTAGAGCCACATACCCTAACCCAAATCTTTGTTTTTCCCCTTAATCTTTTCAATTTTCCCAAGCTTCATGGTTGACCTTCTTTCTCTCTCTTCTATTCTCTTCAATCAACTTCAAATTTCCATGGATGTTGGGTTTTCTCTTGGAGAAGCTTTGCCTCCTCTCTCTCTCTCTCTCTCTCTCTCTCTCTTACGATTCTCTTTCCCTCTCCCTTAGATATTTTTGGACTCCACTTGATGAGTTCAACAACTCATATGACATATATATATATATATATATAAGCTTTCCACAAGTAGGGAGGGCCAAACACGCCTTTACGAATCGCACAAAATCAAATTTTAATTAAACTTCCCAGATGACTCTAAAAATTATGCTGATCATAAATATGTCCTCTGTTCTGGTTTCTGAAGCCTCTAAGGCCTTCAATTTGCAGTACAAAGTTAACCACCCAAACATACCTTAACAAATCAGACAAAATAAATTTCCAATTAATTTTCCCAAGTAACTCTAAAAATTCCCATTAACATATGCAAGTACTCAATTTTGATTTCTAAACCCATAAAGGTTGGCAATTTGAATTTTAAAGTCATAACTCAACAGATAATGTTTCAATTCAAGAGATATAATCACATTAAAGCACATTAACTCATAGGTAAATAAAGATAATTCCTTATGCACGTTTTGGGGTCGTTACAGATAAATTATTATCTGAAAATTATCTTTAATTTGTAAAATCTAAATCATCCTCTTTCATTTATTATTTATGAAAAAATATAGAAAAAAACACAATCTTGCTCATTGTGTATGCAAATGAGTTGAGAGTTCTTCTATATTTTCCTAATTAAATATATTCTTATATAGCAATTAATATTTTCAAACGTAGTAGATAAAAGAAAGTAATTACTGTACATTTATTTATTTATTACCATTAATAAATATTGACAAATGGGAGGTCTTTTTAAGTTATTTTATTCTATTTTATTTTCAATTTATACTTTACAATATTTTAGATATTTAAAAATATTATGAAGAAAACTTATGAATTTTATGAAGAAAAAAAATATTTCAATATGGATACTAAATTGATAAAAAAAAAAAATTATGATTAAAAGTTTCTATAAGATTGGTGTTGTAGGTATTAAAAAAAAGTAACTATTTTAAATTAATTTTTAAAAAATAAATTTAAATATCTTACAATTTAAAAACATTTTTTAAAATTTATTTTTAATATTATATCAAAAATTAGTTTTTCAAAATAATGACTATTTTAAAAAAATTAGTAAATTTTAACAAATTAATATTTACATATCATATTTTACTTTTTACAAATCACAACAAGACAAAATATGAAGGTAATTAAAATAATTAAAGATAGTGTGTCATTGGTACTTAAAATTAATTTAAAATGCAAAAGAGGACACAATTTTCGAAAAATAAAGGTAACTTGTTTAACAGATAATATTTTAAATAGTAAACTTATTCATAACAAATAGTAAATGAGTGAATAGCAAACAGTAAGTATATTTATAACAATTAACAAATGATAAGTTAATATTATTTTTTTTATTTCAAAATTAATTAAAATTATTATACTTTTTGGAAAATCACCTTATTTTTCTACATAATTTTGATATCTACTCATTGAATGACTAATATTTATTCTATCTAAATTCATATTTTTTTTTATGTACCATACATGAATACTAGCTTATGTATGGTATGGTTTTTCCAATGAGTCACTGACAGTGGACGGGGATTTATAATACTGTGCAAGGCTAGTGGCAAAAGGTAGAGATGGCAAAAGTATAAGGAAAAAATTGAAAAAAAAAAAAAGAGTGATACTATTAACACTTTATAAATTATTTTAGATCTTTTAATTTTTAGTTTTTTTTATTACAATAATAACCTTAAATAAAATTACTATAAAGGACATCATTAATTTTGGAATATCCCATCTCACAATTAAATTTATACACCCACTACACTATGAATTAGGGTTTACGAGAGCACCCACATTCATTACCACCCATTCATCGTTCCCAAATCCTACCTTCAAAACCTACCAACCCTCAAAACCTTGAAAACCCTTTAACGGCAATATTCCGGCGGTAACGGTGGCAACCATTTGATTACCTATACTTCTTCGGCAATGACAATGAGTGAGTTTTTTTTAGCAACAACAACTCCATAAGATGAGAGGAGTACAACAATAAAAACTTAGAGGAGGTTCATAGCTTTGATGTTGTTCTTAGTTTAGAGGAGATTGACCTTATAAGGGTAAGCTTCTTGAGAAAAATGACAAAATAATAAAATTTGTTCATCATTTTCTTAGGATTGAACTCCCGAACATATAACCGAAATTCGGGAACACAGGCCCGAACATTGTTTATTTGTTCAGGAAACGGTAACTGAACATTTATTATTTGTTCGGAAACAAGTAACCGAACATTATTCATAGGTTCAGACCTGTTTTACTGAGAAAACTAAACCAATTATTATAATTTTTTTCTGCAAGAGAAGAAATTATTATGAGAAAACTAAGAAATTAAGTATTTATATATATATATATATATAGAGAGAGAGAGAGAGAGCATACCAACTGTGACAATGGTGGATGAGGCAGCAGAGACAGTAATCACATTGTCTCTTCTTCTTCTTCGTGGGCTTTGTTAGGATTTTTTTGGAAGTGGGGTTTTTTTGGGATATGGGGGTGTGGGTGGGGGGTGTGTGCATTCAATGGGTAGAATGTTTTCACAAGGATAATTTTGATATTATTTGGGGGAGGGGGGAAAGAAATTTTAAGGATTTCAAAATTTATAAGTGAAAGTCCAAAGAAATAGAGGGTACAAAACAATTCATGGAGTGCTAATAGCACCACTCAAAAAAAAAAAAAAATGTCATTTTAAACAATGTTTTTATTAACTATGATCACCAAAATAGAGAAATCACTGGATTTAATGTTTTATACACTCATAATAGTAGACTCATCACCAATAAATATTATATTGTAACAAGTTTTTAGTGTTTAAATCTCATATTTTAAACCATCTAAAAAAAATCTCATATTTTAAGAAATTGTTCAATATAATATAGTTGTATGTATTGTACATGTTCATAATGTCCTTAAATTGAACTTGTAAGACAAAGAAGCCATCGTGTCAAGTTAATATCAATGGAGTTTTTGTTGGAACAATCTTCTGTGTAAATAAAATAACTTGAAATAAATTCAAACAAAATAAATAAATAACATACCAGATTTATTTATCGAACCGAATTAAAATTAAGACCAAGTCGAGTGTGAGACACTCTGTCCTTAAGACAGATTCGCCCTGCTACGGTGCTTACGGTTGAGTGGCGTCTATCTCCCAGAATACAATGATCTTCACAAAATTGTTGTAGCACACCAAACAAAATTGTATGGCGAACCAAACCTTGTGTTCTATACTCTCTTTTATTTATTCTAAATCTAAAATGAAGAGTAATGCATATAAAAAAAAAATCTAGACAGCAATATCAAACATGCAGACTAAATTTCGGATGATCAAAAAACCTGCAGGAATGATTTGTATTTATAGGCCATACTCCTGTCCGAACAGGTACCAATGAACAGATGCACTTATAATTCAAACAATGAAAAGTGTCTGTTGGTTTGAACACACTTTCAAACAATTGAAAAGTGGACAGTAGGTGTAACAGTTATAAAACTGTTGTAACTTTTAAATTAAACTATTAGAATAGTTAATTCAATAAAATCTTTCACTGAATGGAATAATTTTATTAAACTATTTAAATAGTTTAATCAATTTTTAGGAAACCACTTAGGAACTAAAAATTTGAATTTAGAATTAAATTAAATTTCCACAATTACAAACTTTAGGAAACCACTTAGGAACCCAAAATTTGAATTTAGAATTAAATTAAATTCCCACAATAATTTTTTATTGAAAAAATTCAAAAGAATTTTATCAAATAAAAATTAATGTTAGACTCGAAAACGATGTCAACTTCCCATTTACTCATAAATGGTTTTGACGTTCCGTCTTCACCGTGTGACTTGCCACGCGGCAAGGAACACTTCACCTCTTCGGATCCACCCCAAAAGACGTTTGGGGTCCACCCAAATTGGGCTAAAAAATATGCCTATATAAAACCATTTTTCCAACAATCCCCCACATGAATGGAATTTGACGGAGAGAAAATGCAACAACATGATCTAATTACAGAGAGTACAGAAATTGGAAATATTCTGCAAAGGATAGGTAGCTTTTGGCTTTGAACCTTCCCTTGTGAGACACTATCGGATTTACTAGCTAAACAATGAACATGATGTCTTGAACTGTTCAGCCGTTTGTGTAAACCAAGACAATAGAACCCACACAGTATATCTCCAGACACAGTTTAGTTCTCACTATTGTGTTCATTTTGGCCCTGAACAGCCTGGTCTTTCATGAGTGCTCTAAAGACTTGTAGCCCTTCACAAATCTTATAGAACCGGCCCAGTTCACACTCACATAGGTGATTCTTATGAAAAGTATCCTGCCATACTCCACTAGGTTTACCTATATATAAGAATTATTAAAAGTATTACTTAACCTAAATCGCTGCAAACATCACTTATTTCATTATAGAAATGGGTAGGAGTTGGACTCCACAGTGATCCTTCTGAGTCAATCACAACTCGGTTGTCCCTTTGAACCTAGATCTTGGGATCTCCAGTCAACTAGGTTGGGTTGCCGTTGTGGTAACTCTTATTTAATAGGCTTAAGTCCCATTTCCCTCGATGAATTCTCAACTAACTCTCTTGCTAACCCTTTGGTTAGTGGATCCGCTATGTTGTCTTTAGACTTAACATATTCTATGGAAATAATTCCATTAGAGAGTAGTTGTCTCACGGTGTTATGTCGACGACGAATGTGTCGTGACTTACCGTTATACGTATGACTCTGTGCTCTACCTATAGCTGATTGATTATCGCAATGTATGCATATAGCAGGCACCGGTTTTGGCCAAATTGGAATATCTTCAAGGAAGTGGCGAAGCCATTCTGCCTCTTCCCTGCTTTGTCTAAGGCTATGAATTCTGATTCCATAGTAGACCTAGCAATGCAAGTCTGTTTGGAAGATTTCCAAGATACAGCCGCCCCACCAAGAGTAAAGACATACCACTGGTGGACTTCGAGTCTCTAGTATCCGATATCCAATTTGCATCATAGTATCCTTCAAGTACTGCTGGATATCTAGTATAATGAAGCCCAATGTTACGAGTAAATCGGAGATATCTTAGAACCCTTATAATTGCTTTCCAGTGTTCTATTCCCGGCTTACTCGTATATCTACTTAATTTACTTACTGCATAAGTTATATCTGGGCGAGTGCAGTTCATCAAGTACATTAAGCTTCCAATAATTTGGGCATACTCTAATTGAGAAATACTTTCTTGTACATTCTTAGAAAGATACAAATTAACATCTACAGGTGTTCTAGCAAGATGATCATCATCTTTGCTGAATTTGTCAAGTATTTTCTCAATATAATGAGATTGTGACAAAGCATATCCTTCCGATGTTTTGGTAATTTTCATACCAAGAATTACATCAGCAATGCCCATGTCCTTCATGTCAAAATGTTTATTCAACATTTTCTTGGTAGTTTTAATCATATCATTATTACTACCTATGATGAGCATATCATCTACATAAAGACATACAATGACATAACCTTTGTCTGTGTTTTTAATATAAACACATTTGTCACACTCGTTAATTTTAAATCCATTTGACATCATTGCCTTGTCAAATTTCTCATGCCATTGCTTTAGCGCTTGTTTTAAACCATATAATATTTAACCAATTTACACACTTTCTTTTCTTTCCCTGGAACAGAAAACCCTTCTGGTTGTTCCATGTAAATTTCTTCATTTAACTCACCATTTAAAAAGTGGTTTTAACATCCATTTGATGAATTTCTAGATTGTATAGAGATGCAATGGCAATTAGCATTCTAACGGATGTTATTCTAGTAACCGGTGAGTATGTGTCAAAATAATCTAGACCTTCTTTCTGTCTAAAACCTTTGACTACAAGTCTTGCCTTGTATTTGTCTATTGATCCATCCGCTTTCAATTTTCTTTTGAAAATCCACTTGTACCCAAGAGGTTTACAACCTGGTGGCAAGTCCACTAATTCCCAAGTGTGATTTTGCAAGATGGATTCAACTTCACTGTTGACAGCTTCTTTCCACAAAGGAGCTTCAGGACTGGACATAGCCTTTTTAAAGGTTAAAGGCTCATTTTCTAACAAATATGTTAGAAAATCTGGACCAAACGATTTTGAGGTTCTAGCACGTTTACTACGCCTAGGTTCTTCTTCCTCATTTTGGTCTAACTCTTGCTCTTGTTCTTGATCATGTTCTTGATCCTAACTAGTAATGGCATCATGAGATCTTTTATTGTTACTAGTCTCTTGTCCAGTCTTCTTTGGAAATACATGTTCAAAAAATGATGCATTCCGAGACTCAATAATAGTATTTACATGCATTTCGGTATGTTCTGATTTATGAATCAAAAACCGATATGCACTACTATTAATAGCATAACCAATGAAAATGCAATCAATGGTCTTAGGACCTATCTTAGTCTTTTTAGGACTAGGAATAGCCACTTTAGCCAAACACCCCTACACTTTTAAGTATTTGTAGGATGGTACTCTTCCATGCCACAATTCATAAGGTGTTTGATTTATTTTCTTTCGAGGTATTTTATTTAAAATATAATTAGCAGAAAGTATTGCTTCCCCCCACAAGTTCTGAGGTAATCCAGAACTGATTAACATGGCATTCATCATTTCTTTTAAAGTCCTATTTTTCCTTTCAGCAATGCCATTTTGCTGAGGTGAGTAAGGAGCGGTGGTTTGATGAATTATTCCATGTTCTTTACAAAACTCACCAGAGGTGATTTATATTCACCACCTCTATCACTTCTAAGTTTTTTGATTTTCTTACCAAGTTGATTTTCAACTTCATTCTTATATTGAATGAAAGTTTCCAAAGCTTCATCCTTGGTTCGAATTAAATAACATAACTATATCTAGTATAGTCATCTATAAAAGTGATAACATACTTTTTTCCACCTCTAGTTTGAATTGATTTAAAATCACAAATGTCACTATGAATTAATTCAAGTGGTTCCGTACTTCTTTCAATTGAATGAAAAGGAGTTTTAGATAATTTTGCCTCAAAACAAATTTCACATTTATGATTTGAATCAATGTTAAATTTAGGTAAACATTCCATATTAATTAATCTACGCAAAGATCCATAATTAACATGTCCTAGTCTACCATGCCATAAATTAGAAGACTCAAGCAAGTAAGAAGAAGATGTATTATTATTAATAACTGAGGGTACAACAGTCATTACATTTAATTTGAAAAGGCCATCAGACATGTAACCTTTTCCAACATACATCCCATTCTTTGTAAGTACAAATTTATCACTCTCAAATACTAGCCTAAACCCATTCTTACTCAACAAAAATCCGGAAACAAGATTCTTGCTAATGTCGAGTACATGCAGCACATTGTTGAGAGTGAGTTCATTTCCAGATGTCATTTTGAGTACAATCTTTCTTTGTCCTTCAACTTTGGAAGTTGAGGAGTAGCCCATAAAGAGTTGTTCACCATTGTCCACTGTAGAATAAGATGTGAACATCTTTTTGTCGGCACAAATATGGCGAGTAGCACCAGTGTCCACCCACCATTCTTTAGGATTTCCGACAAGATTTGCCTCGGAAACAACTGCAGAAAGATTGATATCATCTATACCATTGGAAATATTGTCCACTTCAGTCATGTGGGCTTGAGCAGGCTTCTTGCTTGTTCTTCTTTTGCTTTTGCCTTTGCTACGACAATCTTTGGCCCGATGTCCCTCTTTGTCACAGATGTAACATTTGTTATTAAACTTGTACTTTTTATTATCCCCCCCCTTGAGAGCCTTGTGATGAACTTTCTCCAGAAGACTTTCGTTTCTTGGTTTTTGAAGCATGTTTCACCACATTTGCCTTAGACTCCATAGGATGCTTACCAGCCCGCTTTTCAGAATTGCGGTTGTCCTCCTCAATTCTCAAACGCACAATTAATTCGTTCATAGAAATTTCTTTGCGCTTGTGTTTGAGGTAGTTTTTGAATTCCTTTCAGCTTTTTGGTAATTTTTCAATTAAGGCTGCAACTTGGAAGGATTCACTGAGTGACATGCCTTCTGCGTGAATGTCATGCAGAATGAGTTGGAAATCTTGAGCTTGGCTGATCACAGTTTTTGAATCAACCATTACAAAATCCAAGAATCTGCCAACCACAAATTTCTTTAAGCCGGCATATTCCGTTTTGTACTTTTTCTCCAACGATTCCCAAAGTTCCTTTGCTGTCTTGATTGGACTGTAGACGTTGTATAATGTTGTCAAGTCCGTTCAAGATGTAGTTCCGGCAAAGGAAATCGGCATGTTTCCAAGCATCAACCGCAGCAACCACTTGCCGGTCGGTTTCATCCTCTTTCAAGATAGGAGCATCTTCACGGAGGAAACGAGCCAGGTTCAGAGTTGTAAAATAGAACAACATTTTCTGTTGCCATCTTTTAAAGTCAGTTCCTGAGAACTTCTCTGGCTTCTCTCCATGATTTATTGGTACTGTCATTACAGGAGAGGGGGTTGGTGCAATCGCAGCCACCACAGTAATACTTGTTTGGGCATTAGTTTCAGTAGCCATCAATTCTAATATATAAAACAAAATTATAATTAGAATTTACACTACACAGAAAATTAAACCAAATTTACAGAATTAAATTCTGTAAAAATAAAAGAAACAAGAATGTAACTTTTACTTTCCAATTAATTTGAAAATAAAATAAAATTTTATTTAAACAAATTAATTCCACACAGAAAATTAAATTCTGTAAAATAAAAGAAATAAGAATATAACTTTTATTTTTCAATTAATTTGGAAATAAAATAAAATTTTATTCAACCAAATTAATTCCACACAGGAAATTAAATTCTGTAAAATAAAAGAAATAGAATATAACTTTTATTTTTTCAATTAATTGGAAATAAAATAAAATTTTATTCAACCAAATTAATTCCACACAGAAAAATTAATTTCTGTAGCACTTCAAAAATTAAAATACTAAAACAGAATTTTAAGTAATGAAAACTCAGAAAATAATTTCTAATTCCCAAAATTAATTTCTGAAAAAGTTCCACAAAAATATATTCTGAATTGTTAATGACACCAGTATCGTACTACTAGTTGTTGTCAAAGAAAAGAAACAGTATATTACTACTATCTGTCAAATAGCATATAATCACTATTTATTTTTCCAACCAGAATATTATTTTGTAAATCCACAGAAAATAAATTTCTTAAAAAAGAAAGAGAACAGGAACAAATGAAAAATTCTGTAAACAGAATAATTCGAATCTGTCTTAGATTGTTGGAACAATCTTCTGTGTAAATAAAATAACTTGAAATAAATTCAAACAAAATAAATAAATAACATACCAGATTTATTTATCGAACCGAATTAAAATTAAGACCAGTCGAGTGTGAGACACTCTGTCCTTAAGACAGATTCGCCCTGCTACGGTGCTTACGGTTGAGTGGCGTCTATCTCCCAGGATACAATGATCTTCACAAAATTGTTGTAGCACACCAAACAAAATTGTACGGCGAACCAAACCTTGTGTTCTATACTCTCTTTTATTTATTCTAAATCTAAAATGAAGAGTAATGCATATAAAAAAAAATCTAGACAGCAATATCAAACATGCAAACTAAATTTCGAATGATCAAAAAACCTGTAGGAATGATTTGTATTTAGGCCATACTCCTGTCCGAACAGGTACCAATGAACAAATGCATTTATAATTCAAACAATGAAAAGTGTTTGTTGGTTTGAACACATTTTCAAACAATTGAAAAGTGGACCGTAGGTGTAACAGTTATAAAACTGTTGTAACTTTTAAATTAAACTATTAGAATAGTTAATTCAATAAAATCTTTCACTGAATGGAATAATTTTATTAAACTATTTAAATAGTTTAATCAATTTTTAGGAAACCACTTAGGAACTAAAAATTTGAATTTAGAATTAAATTAAATTTCCACAATTACAAACTTTAGGAAACCACTTAGGAACCCAAAATTTGAATTTAGAATTAAATTAAATTCCCACAATAATTTTTTATTGAAAAAATTCAAAAGAATTTTATCAAATAAAAATTAATGTTAGACTCGAAAATGATGTCAACTTCTCATTCACTCATAAATGGTTTTGACGTTCCGTCTTCACCGTGTGACTTGCTACGCGGCAAGGAACACTTCACCTCTTCGGACCCACCCCAAAAGACGTTTGGGGTCCACCCAAATTGGGCTAAAAAATATGCCTATATAAAACTATTTTTCCAACAATTTTCACCCCAACCTAAGAATTACAGTGTGTTTGGTTTCAACTTTTTGAATTCAATTTTCTAGAAATTGAGTTTTTTTTCTTTTTTTTTTTTAATGTTTTTAGTGAATATTTTTTAAATTTTAAGCAATTTTTTTACTTTTTTAGATGCACCTTACTTAGATGTATCTAAATAGTAAAATATTTGTGAAAAAATATTTTAAAAAACTTATAAATACAAAAAAAAAAAATGAAAAATGTACTGAACTTTGGTTTTTTTATTTTATTTATATTTTTCGTATTTAGTGAATTTTAAAAAAAAAATTCAAAAATATTATATTTTTTAAGTGTATTTATGTTAGGTGTGTCTAAAAATAAAAATAAAAAATGCTTAAAATATTAAAAAATTAAAAAATTCAGTGAAAACAAAAAAGGAAAATTACCTATAAATCCTACATGGAGGAAAGTTAAATCATTTGGTCCTGAGAGTTTTCTTGTACACTAATTAGCCATATTTTTTGGGTAAGGTTTATTTAGATGGGTTGGATGCTATTCGATTTTACATGTATATCCCTTGTGTGATTGTTATTTCCTAATTGACTGTTTCTGTTTTTGTGGGGATAAGGAAATGTTATCGTGGGGGAGTCCGGGTTAATTGGTTAACATTGATCTCATTGGTTTGTGGAGAGAGAGTGTGGGGATATTGTTTGGGGTTTTGGCCATATTTTTCGTCGTCGACTGTAATCTGTGGTTGTGATAATTTCCGGTGGTGTTTTGCTGTGGTTCATTAGGTGGTGTTGATGCCAATCGTATTGTGACAGGTTAGTACTTTTATTGTGTTGGTGTGTTACGCCTTTTTTTTTTTTTTTTGTGGGATGATGTTGGCTCTGTGCCGGTGTAAGGTTGGTGTGTGGTGTTGTTTTTGCTGGGTGTTTCTGTCGGTGTGTTTTGTGTGTGTGGGTGTGTTTTGCGGCGTTAACATCACATATGTACTGTTGGTTTTACGTGTATGCACATGGAATGCGTTTTGTTGTGTTGTATTTTACGTAACCGGATCAGGAATGTTGGTATTATAGGTATGGATGAAGGTATATTGTTGGTGTGCATGTACGGACAGACCAATGTTATTGTTCAGTCGCAATACGAGTTGACACTCGCATAGTTGATTGATCATATTTGTGGAAAATTTGATGGTTTGGTGCCGGGGGCGGTGTGTATGTTGTTTGATGTTCCCGGGTATAAGAAGTTTAAGGTACATAGCGATGACGATATTCAAAATATGTTGTGTCTTGGTAAGTCGATTGGGCTAAATCACATTGATGTCCTAATTCAGGCACAAAGTGTTGGGGCGGAGGGCAATGTTGGGGTGGTGAATTACGCGGAGGATGGTGTGAGTTCCCATGGTAGTCTGAATTTCGGTGTGGAAGACAAAATGGATTTGTTGCCAACATATTGCCCTAACAGGTCGAAGGCATTTTTGTCCGCTAAATAGGCGTATGAGATTACCCATGTCGATCAATGTTTCGATGGGGGTGCCAATGAATTCCGTGAAGTTCTATAAAAGTATGCAGTGGAATGTGGATTCCAATTCAAGTGTGTTAAAAATGATTCAGTTCGTATTACTGTAGTGTGTAAGTTTACAGCGGATACAGGTTATTCTTGGTCAGTTCACGCGAGAGTGCAACCATCGAGCGAGGTGTTATGTGTTAAGAGGTTTGATGGTGTGCACACTTGTGGGGCAGCAGTGCAGACTTATAGGAACCCGCGTACGGGGTCTGAGTTGGTGTCTTCTGTTGTGGCAGATCAGGTGCATGGACAACTGTTGGTACGTTCCACAGATGTGGTGTTTGATTTAAAAAATGACTATGGATTGGACATTAGTTACCGGGTAGCATGGTTAGGTGTCAAGAAAGCGATGGGTGAAGTTTATGGGGATCACGCTATGTCATTCGACCAACTCAGGTGGTACAGTGAATCAGTTATGGAAAAAAAAAATCCAAGCAGTTACATTAATCTTGAATTTGATCAAAAAAGTGGAGGTTCGTTCGATATTTCATATCGTTCCGTACTTGTATAGATGGGTTCAATCATTGTCGGCCTTTGCTCTTCCTGGATGAAACATTCCTCAAAGACAGGTTCAAGGGTAATTTGCTTGCCGCTACCACAAAAGACGACAATCAAGGTACCGTTGTGTTCTTATTTTTTATTATCCCATGTGTAACTAGTCACATAGTGGTCCATCCAATATGTTTACAATGTAACTTTGCCGCAAAATTTCCCTACGTACTAATGGGATGCCATGAGATTGACAGCAAATGGTAATTTAAAATATATTGACATGCTTATTGTAGGTTTATTATAGTTCATCACATATGCATTGTACAGATAGTTACAAAAAATGACACATTGTAAATTTGCAATATCTTTTTTTATTATACCATTTTCATTCTATCCAATTGACTATAACATATTTTATTATACCATATGGTTTCATGCTATATCTGTAGGATTGTTTCCTGTTACGTTTGCTATTGTTGATTCTGAAAATTCAGCCAACTAAGAATGGTTTCTTCAGAATTTGAAAGAAGTTGTCGGTGACGTCCGGACGTTGACGTTCATATTTGACTGCCACATTAGGCTGTTGTAATCTATGCCCAACATATTCCCGTCTGCACACCATGGAATTGTTTGTTTCACCTTCAAATGAATTTACGAGACCGAATGAAATACGTCAACGCTTCGCACAAAATTGGCTTGTTGCACAAATTACACGAGTGTGCTTACACATCCACTGTTAGTTGTTTCAACGAGAAATTGGAGGTATTAAAGAAGTGCAACCCAGTTGTGATTGACGATTTTATGAAAGACTTGCATCCCAAACACTGGGCCAATGCATATTTCAGGTAGTTCACACTCTGGCCAACGTGTTGTGTTAATTAGTTGCGTGTTTGTCACTGTTTCTGTTCTTTGTTTGCAATCATATTGGTTATTTCGCAGGGGCCAACGGTACGGTGAAATGTGTTCTAATGCTGCTGAGTCATTTAACAATTGGGTCAGCGATGCTCGACATCTTCCTATCACTAGACTGGTTGATATGGTAAGGAGACAAATCATGAAGCAGATGGTGGAACGCAGAATTAAATGCACAAAGTGGGTCGACGTAATATGTTAGAAATAGGATAAAAAACTAGTAAAGGCATCTAATGACAGTAGGTCGTGGTGTGTCAGCCAGGCTAATGACAATGTGTACGAAGTCCACTCCCATCTGTCAGTGTTGATGGACATAGCCAGGCAGATGTGTTCTTGTTTTCAGTGGTAGATAAACGAGTTCCCATGTTCTCATGCCGTCATTGCATTTCGTAATAGCGGGCAAGACATTCATGAATCGATAGACCGTGCTTTCCACACAGAAACATTCAAATCATCGTACAGAGGGATGATATATCCTATTCCAACTGTGGACAAGCCATCTGTGACAACCCTCACCTCTGATTAGTGTTAAACTGTGATTGAGCATGATAAGTAATTGATTAAGATGAAATCCTAAATTGTTTGTGTGAGTGTGTTGCTTAATTGCATTCTATCTGTTTGTCATTGAATGATCTGTTCATGTTTTAATTTCGAACTGCGAATTGAAAGCCTTATCGGCGACCGAATCAGAAATTGATCAGTGTTATGTTAATTAGGATTTATGTAATTTTATGGTAGGTTTAATTAAAACTTGATTTGGAATGATTGAATTAGATTAAATAATGTTAAACTAATTGAACCTAGGTAATTACACTTTTGCCATTGAGTGGTCATTTTCTAAAACATTGTTTGGGACTTAATTCTTGCATTTGATACATCATCTCATCCACCTCCAAGACCAAAACCGAGAGAGAGAGGGAGAGTAAGAGAAAAACTTGATTTCATCAAGAGTTGCTTGGAAAATAAGAGGAATTGAAGGAGATTTGCAAAATTGAGCCAACATACTTGGAATTCAAGACCTAAGGTAGGAAATTCACCTTCTTAATTATGAATTTAAGTTTTTTCATGCATGGTTCATGAGGGATTAGTGTTTTGAGTCAAGAATAAATTTAAAGTGTTGTTTTGAGAGTGAATTCATGCATGCATGTCCATATCATAGAATGTTGAGGTTGTTTTCCATGAAATTCCCGCATGCATGTTCATATTTTAGTTGTGGTCCATGAATTCACCATAATTTTGAGCTCAATCTTGCATTTGATCATGTTTTGGAGCATTGGAATTCATAAGAACTCATGCATGTTATGTTCTTGCATTGTTCTTCAAGTTTCTTTGAAATTGGTGTTCAATTGTCACACCTTTGGGGTTGATTTCATAAAATGATCTTTGAAACATGTTGTAGTATGAGTTTCCAAGTGTTTTCTAGAAAATTGGCCCAAAAGGTTGAGTTTTGATAAGTTTAATTCTTGGTTTGAGCTTTGGAGCCAAATCTGGAAAACCCAGATTTTGGCTTCCTCGCTCGAGTGAAGAATTCCACGCTCGAGCGAGCACCTTTGTTTTCTGAATTCCGCTCGAGCAACGGAATGCTGGCTCGAGCGTAGATTGCAAGCTCTCAGGTTTTTGTGGACGCAAAAGCACGCTCGAGCTACGAGACCTACACTCGAGCGAAGGACTGTGTCTCACGCTCGAGCGAGCATTGAGCGGAGAATTTTAACAACCAGTACTTTTTGCATTTTTACAGACCGCTCGAGCAAGGGAGTCTACGCTCGAGCGACCCCTCTGTTTTGGTAAGCTCGCTCGAGCGAAGAAAGCCACGCTCGAGCGAGACCCCTGTTTTCAGCAAATTTTGAAAAAGTGTTTTAAAGTACATTTTTGCATCCTCATTCCATCCTAGGCATTCCTAGACCAAGTTTAAGGTATCTTAATGAGGATAATGTTATAGAACCACACAAAGTCAAGTTAGGGGCTAAGTTATTATCCCAAGTGTGTAACTTAGTGTGTGTGTGTTCGTTCTGCAACTGTGTAGGGTTGGCACCCGAGGACGCTGACTAGCCTGTTTATAGCCTAGTACTCTGTGAGTAACAATGTTGTAAAGATACGTTCAATTATAATTATTCTGAATGATTGATTGTACTGCTTTCTAAAATAACACTGTTTATTGAATGAATGTTTGTCCTATTTGTGAACTGTACTCGTAGCATCCATAGCAACTTACTGTTACTGTTACTGCTACTGTTACAGAGATCTCTGTTAGCTCCAATGTTTGGAACTACTACTGTTTACTATTTTGATAGCCATCAACTGACTGTTCAGTCTATTAAGACCTACTGTACTGTTTTGATATTGGACGTACCACGTATGATTGTCATGATTTCTAAATGACTGATATGGCATGAAATATGAGCCACCAATTGAATAACTGATTTACTAATGCAAACGACTGTGTTAATTAATGAAAGGACATTCATTCTTAACCCCTTTACGCATTTGTTATTCACTGGGCTTTAGCTCACTGTTTATATTTATATGTAAGTGTCCAGGCACCAGACCGAAGTTAGGAGCGTCAAGTTAAGCTCTCATTTTGTCGAGCCAACCATTGTGCCTCACTTCGAGGTTCCGAGTTCGTTCAAGCTAAGGCTGTTTTTGGGTGTTCCAGATTCATCTTTTTGTCTCTGTTTTGTATTGACTGAATAAGACTTGATTGTACAGTTATGATGAAGGGATTTGGTCCATAACCTGGATGTTTGTGTATATGATGTATGTACATATGCTTTGGTTATGAATGTGGCTTGTTCATAAAAGTCTTTTTGGCATTCAGATTTTCACAGCTCATTGGACATCTTTTTATTACTGTTTGGCTTCCGCCAGCCTCTTACTCTGTATTACTGTTATTACTGTTAAGCAAGCCTTCGGTAATCATGGATTACTGGCCGGTTGCGATGCTAAACTCATAGGGGCGGGTTTGGGTCATGACACCATCTGCCACAACAGCTGACTACATGATTACATCGCCAATAGTTAAGCGTCTGCTGGGTAGGCCCAAAAGAAAGAGGATTCCATCGAGGAGCGAAGTAGTCCAGCGTATTCGGTGTGGTCGATGCGGAAAGTTAGGCAACCATAATAGGAAGACATATAAAGAGCTAATATAGACAGCCAGTATTTGCTTAATTTGTTGGTCCAAAAACTAGGTTTGTTATAAAGACCGTATTGGTGTCAATTTCTTTCAAATGTTTGTTTGCATGGGGAAAGTTTGATTGTGTTTACAATGTTAATAAATGTGCTTTGATAACATGATGTCCAAATTGTGGATGCGCCCTGAACGTCCCGACGCTCCGCGCGCGAAGAAATGGCGCGGGATTCTGTTCTGTTCATTTGGGCTTACCACAGTTCGGACTCAAATATCATGGTTCTGAATCTAATCTCACAATGTGCGATGTGAGACCGATAAGTCACCAAAGAGTCCGAATCCAGCAAATCGTTTTGGAAAACTGATTTTTATAAAGAAGTGCCAAACATGGACTGCTTTGCTAGATACAGAGTCGCCACCTAAATATTTTATTTTGGGGGAATTTAGGAAACCCTGACTCGTGCCTCAGGCCACGTGTCCGTCATCACCAAAGTTGCATCGGCTCGGGAACTTGGGTACGATTGGGGAAGGTCATTTAATGAGCACCCCCGCTCGCCCGATCAAAGATCGGCCTGTACTAAGCATGATATCTTGTTTTTGAAAACACATGTGTTCTTATTCCGGTTAATTAGCTAATCTTATTATGTGACGCGCATAGCAAACAAGTATAGACTAGATCGCCTAATTTGGAACAAAACATTGCATATTCATTTGAAAATGGTTTGAAGTTTGCTACTCGCAAGTAGACTAAAATGCGGCTTTCAATGAATTGTTCTAATTCAAGTAATCCAACCTTCACTCACAGGCATTCAGGCAGTTATAACAAATAAGCAGTTAGCCTCATGGCAAGCATGCTTTCATGGCAACATTAACACACATGCAGTATGCTAAAGCGTAAACACTCACAGTGTACTCCGAGCCAAAACAACGAACTAGTTAGAAATCAATGCATGATTCTAGTTCATGTTAAGATGGCTAATGAAACACATGCGAAAATGTAACTAAGATAGGCTCCGCTATTCTAGAATGGCATATGAAATGCAACTTGATACATGTATTCAATTTGGAATTGAAATTCAATACAGTTAGTATGATGCGCCGAGCCCGGTGCATGCAAGACAGATGAATGGATGCACGCATGTGAAGCATAAGGTATGCTAAACGAAATATGCCCTAAAACTAACCATCGTAAGCGGTTAAGTAAAAGGGAGAAAGAAATGGAGGTTAAAAGACATGCATTACACACACGCACGCTTATTACAACAATACGCCCTCTCGAGGGAGGGACCAAATAAGAAGCTAACTAGCTAATCTAAGCTAATTAAACTAATTATTATACAATAAATTAATTAACTAATCCTAGTTAACTAATTATTACAAAACGAATTGAATAGCTAACGCATTAGCTAATTAAAGTACAAACCAAAGTGAAAGCAAGCTATCTAAGCATGGCAGCTAAGAAAAGCAGTAAATCAGGAGCCTCAGAGGGAGAGGAATGCATGCAAGCCCCGTCGCCTCATTCGAAAATCCAATGCAATGCCCCGATTTGCCTCTGTTTTCATCTGTCCTCAGAACCCTGCACCAAGCTCCAGAAAGATGAAACTCCACCTAGGGAAACCTGTGGGAGGGTGGCCGACCACTTTTGGTCTCTCCAGACACCTGCCGACTACTTTTGGTTGTTGAAAAACCAGAAAATTGGTCGGCCAGCTAGTTTTTCTGGCTGGCCGGCCAGTTGTTGCTGCTGAACTGCAATTTGCTACAACAGAGAGCAAGAAAGGGCATCACAATGTATTTGCAAGATATGTGTGCACAACCACCCTCCCTATCATGTCATGAACTCAAGGGGGTGTGGTTCTCGACCCTCGGCCACCAATCGCGCATTTCAATGCGTAATGGCCGAGAGGCGAAGTTACATAATTTAATATGGAAATGAATGCACAAGTAAACACATAAAGCCTAAAACTCTATCATGTATGATCAAGAGCGTCGGCAACCGAGAATTGAGGCACGTTTCATCACTTGAAGTATGAAACGTCCCTTGTTTCTCGTGTTTGGACTAACACCTATTCCAAACACAATGCAACACATAACATGGCATGCTCAATGAAATGTAATGCAACCTTAGCATGCAAACATGCAACTACATGGCATGCGCAATGCAACTAACAACATAGCATACACAATGCAAGGGATAACATGGCATACACAATGCTAAATGCTAAGAACTAGGTGGCATACTCAATGCAAGGCAATCATAAGGTTCTAAACACCATGTAATGCATGTATGCACAATGCAATGCAACAGGGGCAACAATATGCAATACACCAAGCATGCAACAACATCCAAACCACAAATTCAATGGACTTAAACCGAAATGGACAGACCTCGGTCATGCCAAAACAGTGGCCATAGTGCTAAAATGAAGGCACTGAAAACACATACAAACATGCATGTTAATTGGCTCACCAATTAAGGCACTAAGGTGCAACTCTCAAGAACACTTAAAGAGTGAAAAGCGTGAAAGTGTAGCAACACTAAGTGCACTGAAATGAGGTAAGAAATGATGCCAAATCATTTAATCAACACAAGCATGGCATGCAATGGTCCTTAAAGCATGAAACTAGTAAGAGGACTACAAAGGAGACATGCAATACATGGCACAAATGCATGAACTAAGCATGGACTAAGCTCAAGTAGGTCAAAATAAGGACCTAAACATGCTGAGACGATGGCTCAAATACCTAGGCATGCAAGCATACAAGCTAAGCCATAAACTAGGCAACAATGCATAACACTCAGAGGCACTTAAAGGATGATTGAGGTAGGAACATGGCAATGCTAAATGCTCTGAAATATCATGTTAAGTGATGCCAAATCATGTACACAACACAAATGAAGCATGCAATGGTGCTCAAAGCTTGAGGCAAGCAAGAGCATTTGTACTACAAGTATACAAAACATGAAGCATGTGACTAAGGCAATCCAAAACAGTCCTAGAACATGTTAAAATGAGTCTAAAACATGTATGAAAGGAAGCCAAAACAAGCTAGCATGGTGAGCATGAGGCATGATGCATACAAGGCAAATAAGGTAGATTACAGTACACCTATTAAGACCAAGCATGGGATGACTTAACCAATAAAATCAGAGTTATATTATGGCAAAATAACCCCAAATAAGCACTGAAATGATGGCTCGCAAGCTAAGGCATGAAGGTATACACAATGGTTCATGTTAAGGCATAAAGGGGCAAACCCTCCAACGCATTCAATGAGTGACAAATGTGAATGCATGGCCATGAAATATGGACTGAAATCACATAATAAATGATGTCAAATCATTGAAATAGTCCAATTAATGCATGTTAGAGGACTCAACACACAAAACTAACAAGCTAGGTTGAACCATAGCTATACAAAGCAAGTCATGCATGGCCAAAACAACACAAATCAGACTTTAAACATGCTAAAACATGAACAAAGTCTTCTCAGAACTAAGCCAAAAGCATGCTAAAATGACATGTTACAACATGATGCATGTGAGGCTATTTCATGGAACAACACTACAAGTGTATGGAGCATGCAAGGGCCAACTAAACCAAACCAAAACAGAGTCATGACATGGTAAAACATCACCAAAAACATGCTGAAATGGAAAGAAAACAAGCTAGAATGACATGCTATTTCATGAAGCACATAAAGTTAGTTTGTGTGATTTACATTACAAGTGTATTAACCATGCATGGAGTGACCAAAGCAAGCAAAAACAGTGTTATGCCTCAGCAAAAAAAACACAAATACATGCTAAGATATGGCCAACATAAGCTTAACAAAGGTGCTCAACCATGAGGCATATGAAGCTAGTAAACACAATACAAGGAGAGGGGATGACCCTCTCCTATTTAGGACACCAAAACCACATTTTCACCACTGAAAATCCTCTAGATTTCAGTGGTAGAAAGGTCATGCAAAGGGTTCAACAAGAGCCTAAAGGGATGGCTCAAAACAAGGCCCAACAAGGCCTAAGAGGGAGTAAATCACCCCAAACGAAAAAGTAACCTTAAACAACTATTTTAAGCATGTAAAAACAGAACTTTTTTCAGTAGGAAGTTAAGCTCAAAACAGCATGCAAAAGGGTCCAAAAGCTTAAGAAAAAATGGGGGTTTTAAAGGTCAAAGACTCACCCTTGAAGACCTTCTTTAAAGCTGCAACTCCAGCAACTTTTTCAAGCTCAAAACAACCCAAGAACACCAAAATTAGCTCCTAAGCACCTCAGTAGCAAAAGGATGGGGTTTGAGTGTGTGTTTGTGTGAAAAAACAAGACAAAACTATACTTTTGAACACAAAACAAGAGCAAAATAAAGAAGTATAGATATAGGCTATATATATAACTCAAGGCTCCATTTTTCTGAACCTAGAGGAGGGAGGAGGAGCCTCCCTCTTATAGAAACCAAAAGGCAAAGCTTCTTGGAGAAGCTAAGCCTCAAACAAATCCCTCCATACATGTGTATGGAGGATAGCCCAAATGTCCTCCAGCTGCAGCTGGAGGAAAATATCTCCAAAAAGGTGCCAAAAAGCAGCCGACCACTTGAAGTGGTCGGCCTGCTACTTAAAGTGGTCGGCCGACCACTTCAAGTGGTCTTCTAGAGCAAAAACTGGTCGGCCATGGTGGGAGAGAGTCCAGGGCATGAAAGAAAGCTAGTGGTGTGGTGGCTGACCAGAAAATGTGGCCCAAAGATCAAGCAAGCCAGTTATTCGACCAAAAAACTGGCTGACAGAAGGAAAAGTGGTCTCCAAGGAGAAAAAGTGGTCTCCCACCCTTGTACCACCTTCCAAACAAGGAAAACAAGGTTTGTACCAAAAACAAACCAAAACGGATGCAAGACGAGAGATCGGGAGACAAAGCACGCGGCCGAAAGCCCCGAAAACTAGCTGACAAGCACCAAAAGTGGTATGCAACCACAAAAGTGGTCTCCCGGACCACAGTGTTCCTCTAGGCAGAGGCAACAAGGTGTGGTTCAAAAACCACGCCAAACGGAGAACATTAAGCGGTCCCGAGACAAGGCGCGCGACCAAAGGCTCCAAAAATCGGAAACTAGTCTCCAAGCGGGAAAAGTGGCCTACGACCACAAAAAGTGGTCTACGACCACAAAGAGATGGTCTACAAGACCACTCCCTTCCTCCGGGAAGAGAAAACAAGATTCAGTCCACAAACCGAGCCGAAACACAAAAGAGTTCAGAGGCACGGAGGCAAGGCTCTCAGCCGAAACTCCGGAGACTCGAAACAAGCACAACATGCACCATCACCGAACGCTCAATCGATGGCGTCTGAGTCTTAAGGTCGGTCAAAAATGGGGTGTCTATACAAATCCACACCATTCCCTTTCATATTGATCCCATTCCATACACTGCGTAATTGTTGCTTATTCGCGGTTTTCAACATATTTATGGTGTACACCATGTTGTTGTTCTGAATTACAGTAGCTAACATCGTCGAAAACCCCATTAATTGAATTTATTACGATACCAGGTTTTTGTTGCAACCTGAATGACATAGTTCTTTTTACACTATGACAATATGTTGGTTTGTTTGCAGGGTTGAGTTCCACATCGAAACTTGGTGGCCCATTATTTTGTTGGCTGGTTTGTTTTTTTCCTTGACTGGCCATTCAGTAACATTATCATGTGTTCCTAATTCGAGCATAAATTAATCTTTTCTTGATCTCACAGTCAATGTTATTGACTTTACGTTAACAGCCCAAGATTGACGGTTACCTATATCAAAAAACCAACTGTAGCTCGATTTTTCGTGCTCGTTTCGGAAGACGAATAAGCCCTACAGTATCGGACTCCCGCGGTTTTGAATCTGATCTCACAAGTGCAATGTGAAATAGATAAACATCAAAGAGTGCAAGTCCAGCAAATCTTTTGGAAAATCGATTTTGAATCAAATTGCCAAAAATGGACTGCTTTGCCAGATACAAAGTCACCACCTAAACGTTTTTTTTGGGAAATTTAGGAAATGCATGACTCGTGCCAAAGGCCACGTGTCCATCATCAGCAAGATTGTCTCGTCTCGGGAACTTAGATACGAGAGGGAAAGGTCATGAATTGAGCACCCTCGCTCGCTCGATCAAAGATTGGCCTCTATTAATCATGATGTGATTCTTATTTACATTATATGTTCTTGTTCCAATTATTAGGCTAGTATTACTATGTGATGCGCACACACACAAGTATAGACTAATTTGCAAGAATTGGAACACTTGATCTCATGTTTGTTTTTTGAAAAGAGTTTGTGAATGTTCCACTTGAAAAAGTGATCACATAGGAACATTACTCAAATTATTCCAATTCAAGCAATTAGTCTTCATCCATAGGCATTCAAACAGTTTATCATTTAAGCACTTAGCCTTATGGTGAACATGCTAAACATGGCAACACTAACATACAATGCACTATGCTAAAGCATAAAAAAGCTCACATAGTACTCCAAGCCAAAAAAAATGACAAAGTTAGAATAATGCATAATCCTAACTATGTAATATGACTAATACAACACATACAATGTGCAATTACTAGGCTCGGCCACTGATATGGTGTATGAATCAATTTGATAGCATGTGGTCTAAGCACGTATTCAAATAAGCGTTAAACTAACAATGCAAGTTTAGAATGATTAACCGAGCTTTAATGCATGCAAGACAAGTGGATACAAGGCATGAGAGATGCTAAACAAAACATGATGCCCTAAACTAACCAACATAAGGTAGTAAATAAAAAGGAGAAAGACGTGGGGTTGGAAGACATACACATTATTACATTTGTGCGCTCTTACGCAGGAGGGTTCGAATAAACTAACTAGCGAAGCTAATTAACTAGCTATTACAAAACTAATTGAATTAGCTAAACTACTTAACTAATTATTACAGCAACAAATCAATTAACTATTCTACCTAATTAATTATTACAACAAATTAAATAGTCTATGTAACTAGCTAATTAATTACACTAATTAACTATTTAACAAATTAGAACTAACTAATGAATTAAAAATTAACTAATTACTACATGAATACAATATGAGAGAAGTATTAAGCTAACTACTCTAACTACTCTGCCTTGGAAATGAGGAATGTTCATGTATATGCAGATTTACACCCAAAAAAGCCACTGTTCCACTGCCAGATGCCTCTGTTGCACAGTAGAACACTTGCGCTATTTTTTTTTACCTCAAAACCAACTCTGTTTTGCTAGAAAAAGTACACTTCTGGATATTACAAAGGTGGCCAGCCGGCCAGAAGCGGTGGGTCTACTGTTCACCAAAAGTCGCTTGCCGGCCATTGATGTCTGGTTTTTCCTGCTACAACAGAGAGCAAATAGAGCAAGCACAGGGTATTCTCAAGGGTTTGTTTGCACAACTTACCCCTCCTTATCATCAAACAGCTCAAAAGAGTAGTAAATTTGATTCACAAATCATCAATTGATGTAATTTCATTGCATGATGGCTGTGAGACCATGAAATATCCTCTCACATGGATTGTTGGTGAGATTCAACAAAGATAGTTCCTTAAACCTGTAAGAGATAAATATGGTTGATGCCACCCAACCGAGGTTTCTGGGCAGGGGCACTCCGATGATGAAGTTAGAATCCATGAATGAAAAGTATAGATAGTAAAGAATGTTGCCTGTGGAGTGCAGAGAAAAGATCATACCTACATGCCATGAGGTGCCTTCCTTTTATAGATGGGGGGTGGGCCGAATAAGCCCAATAGTTGGCCCCTTGGTAGGCCTTGTTTGGGTTAGCTCAATAAGTTGATATATATTATTTTCTGGCTCCCACAATTGCCCCAAAACTTTCATTATCTTCGGTAGAAGAAATGAGAGTTTTTCTTGCTGAGTTACACTGTTCAAATATCTGTTAAGTTTTTTGATAAAGAACACTCTGGATAAATGAATAAAATGTATGAATGAATGACTGCATGTATGCATGTACGTATGTCTTGAATGTATGTATAAATATACATGTGTCTATCATAGGATGAAATTATATCACATGAGTTCCAAACAAATCATAATAATGGGCCACGGTATTGTTACCCCCGGACAAAGGCTGTAGGCCGCGATATTATGACCCCCGAGCGAGGGTGTAGTATATTGTCAAGTGCAAAGAGCACTTCAAAATATGGACTTTCGTGCCGAGCTAGTGATATTTCTATGTACCAAGCACGGAAATGATTGCCTGAACCAAATAATATAGATTAAGTAAGGTAGATATATCAGCCAAAAAATGGACCACGGTATTATTACCCCCGAGCGAGGGTGTAGGCCTTTGCTGATGGCGCTCCGTACCGAATGCGAAGATTACGCTGTATTCGGAGACCTTTGCTAATTTTAAGTGGCGATCAAGCGCTAATATTGCAAAGATTTTGAATAATGCATTCTGTACCGAATAAGGTGGATATGTTAATCACCAATAATATTGCTCCGCTTGTAAGGAATTGCCAAGTAGATATTAGGCCAACTATTTAATTGCTGAGTTGCTTGGTTTGCGTTTTGCTCGGTTTGCGTTTAGTCCAAGGTAGACTTGCCCCATTGCTTTCGAATGACAGGTGTTAGTCGGAAGGAATGCAGATTCCCATTGCCCTATGTTACAGGGAAGATTCGGCTTTGGTAAAATGACGACGCACAAAAATATCCAAACTGCCTACTGCCAAGTGTGTGTTGTATTGCCCCAAAACTGAAGCTTGCTTGGAGCGGTGTGAAAAGGAGCGGGAGTGTGTAACTCAAGTAAATGTCGTTGTAATGTTTGTACCAAGTTGGCCGAGTATGCATGCATATCAAAGGTGCCGAGATGATGATCGGCTGATGTGCCCCAATTGGAAAGCGAAAAACTGACTAAGATGTCCCAGTGGACAATTGTTGTGTCAAAGAATGTTGTTAGGTGAGTAAAGTTGATGCATTGCTGAGTAACTAGTGTCAAAACATCGGTGTCCATTTCATATATAATGTGATTTTGCCGAAAAGTTGGTCAGCTACACTTGGGTCGATGATTGTGCCAATCTTTTGGTCGGTGATTTTTCTTAGCTTCGCGGTGTGTCGGTATCCCTTCGGAGTTGGATTTGTTAAGAACTTGGTTGGCAATGGTTGCCAATTTATTGAAATTGAGTTTCTTGTCCAACGTATATTTGCCCATTGCATTTGAATAAGATTCGTTACTCGGAAGGAATGAAATTGACTTGGGCCAAAATTGCCGAGTAGGCCGATAACAATTTGAAACAGATTTCATGCCCCTGTTCGGTGCCGTGGCAATATCGAAATGGAGCCGAGACAAAGTAGGGTGCTTGGTGATATTCGAAGTGAGAGCCATTGGGCTAAATTCTTTGAATAAAATTTGTATTTTTTTTTTCCCAGTTGAATTTGAAAATTTTGTCCGTACGGATGGGCCCGGAATGCATCAAATAGCTAGAAACGAATATCGAATCATTGGAATAGGACCCCTGAGGGCGAAAGTGCAACCAAAAATAGATCAGACGGCTTAAATTGGTGAAGAATTGAGCTCTGTGAAGCACTGGATAAGTTCTCGGCTTGGCTTGGTGGCTTTGGCAAAAAATAAAAAATATAGAAAGATGGTGCCAATAAGACTTGAACCCTTGCCTTTGAAAGGAAAAAAGAGTATTGAACCATTGTGCCAAGACAAAGCCTTATGTTTGTATTTTAAAGTTTATATTTGAATGTGATTGTTCAGCTATTATGGGATGTAGCTTAGCCACGATGCACTGAATAATTTCTTTTGTTTTCCATGCAAACTCTGGTCGTCTTCTTCGGCAAAATATGTGATTTTCTGGGAAAATTTCAATTGGCTTGTACGGCTTCGTTTTAGCTTCGATTTCGATGCGGTTTGTTGTGTTGGACTCGTCTCGATGAGTACTTCACATTGGTATAATCAAAACTTACTTTTTTGCTCCTCTAGTTAGTGGCTTTGGACTCCTTGAGTCGACGTGAATCCTCTGGTATTGTTAGATGTGGATTTCGGTAAGCCGAGGTGCTAGTTTTATGCCGAGATCATAGTGTGAAACAAGTTGTCCATGCTAGATAAAATGCGAAATTGATATTAATTTGCTCTTGATAATATGCCGAATGATATGCCGAATTGCAGCGGTAATATACCGAATAAGTTGTGAATTGATAATATGCCGATTCGGAGCGTTGATAATATGCCGAGTAAGTTGCCGAATAAGCTGAATAAGTTGTCCAAGGTGAGTTGATAACATGCAGAGTATGCAGTTGATAATATGTAAATAAAACTTGCCGAATAAGCAAATAAGTTGCCGAAACGCTGTTGATAATATGCAGAATAAAAGTTGTCGAATAATTGTTGATAATGTGCCGAATAAAAGTTGCCGAAGAGGTTGTCGAAACTCGTTGGTAATATGCCAAATAAAAGTTGCCGAATAAGTTGTCGAAGAGGTTGTCGAAACTCGTTGATAATATGCCGAATAAAAGTTGCCGAATAAGCCGAATAAGTTGTCGAAGCGAAGTTGATAACATGCAGAATACGCAGTCCATATGAAAATAACAATTGCCGAATAAAAGTTGCAAATAACCATCACCAAATAAAAGTTGCTGAATAAGGCTAACAACGGGTATGGTTCCGAAACAACATAGATACAAATCTTTATTAAGGAAAGATGCTAGCCATTTGTTTCTTAGTTGGGGAGCCACAAAACGTAATTCCTTAATTCAATAACATGTATATCTTAAAAATCAATTTTAAAATAAACTCTTGTAAAGAAATAAATAAATAAACAATGCTAGAAGTGGGTTCGGCTTAGCAACTGTTTGTATAATGTTGAAAAGAAACTCCAGAGAGAGAAAGTGAAAATGCTCAAGTAGCTTTAGGAGCACTGTTTTGTAAATGATTGATTAATTAAAAATGTATCTAAATGTATAAAAAAACCTATAAGTGGGGTAAAAAATTGATCAAGAATATGTTACATACTTGGCCATTATAGTGGGCAAAAATTAATATTCAAACAGCAACCCACCACAACTGGTATTATAGATACTATAGATACAAAATCAAGTTGAAGCAAAATGAAAGAGACCCAGCCGTGGGCCGTATTACTTGGGATTGATTTTGCTTTTGTAGAAAGTGCACTAACCTCAATGCAACCAATATATGTTTACTTACAACAATATGTTTGTTGTGTTCTTCGTTGATCTCATTCAGTCTTTCCCACAGACGGCGCCAATTGTGAGACCATGAAATATCATCTCACATGGATTGTTAGTGAGATTCAACAAAGATAGTTCCTTAAACCTACAAGAGATAAATATGGTTGATGCCACCTAACCGGGGTTTCCGGCCGGGGACACTCCGATGATGAAGTTAGAATCCATGAATGAAAAGTATAGATAGTAAAGAATGTTGCCTGTGGAGTGTAGAGAAAAGATCATACCTCTATGCCATGAGGTGCCTTCCTTTTATAGATAGGGGGTGGGCTGAATAAGCCCAATAGTTGGCCCCTTGGCAGGCCTTGTTTGGGTTAGGCCAATAAGTTGATATATATTATTTTCTGGCTCCCACAATGGCCCATGAACCAAAGTGTGCAAGTTCAATAAATGCAACAAAATAAGACTTTAAACCACCTCCCTATCATGAATGATCAAGGGAAGTTGTTGACAATGACTTTTGAACCGTTTTCATCACTAGCAAGTATGAAATGACTTAAGACTCAATGGGTTTAATTAACATCCGATTGAACCCAAACCAAGTTATTATCTTGCATCATTTTTAGTTCCAAGTTTTATTATTCCGTTTTAATTACCTTTCCATTCTTTAATTCATTAAGTCCAAAGGTGAGCTTTAAGTCCTCTAATGGAAAGAAGCATCAAATCAAAAATTGTTTTAGACATGAGAGAAGCTTCATGTCGTTGGTAATGAACCCCCAAAGGGATTAAACCATTAAGCACAAGACCTCAATCTCATGCTTTAAATAAACAACTAGTTTGAACCAACTTTCAAAGTAAAGCAAAAGCCAAGAAAGGAGGGAGGTTGCAGAGGTGATTAAAGGTGATCACGAGTATGGAAAGCCATAAACAAATGTTATCAACTCAAATAGGAAGGTTGCTACGGCCTAAAAAACCAAACCTATGAGGACAATAACATTATAAGCATGCAATACAAAGCTCAAATGTAATTAACACTCAAAAACAGTCCTAAAACACTGCTAAATAAGTCATAAAACATGCTGAAATTAAGACAAAAATAGCTAGAATAATAAGCTAAATATAGAGCATGCTAGGCTAGTAAGCAAGACAAAAGGAGGGGAGGCTAACCCCTCCAATTTTGGGCTTCAAAATAACATTTTAGCCACTGAAATAACTCTGAAAATCAGTGTTTAAAAGCTCAAAAAAAGATAGTGTAAATGTGGGAAACACAAGGGTAAATGTTAGAAGAGCAAGGTGGAAAGAAGGGTGAACCACCCCTCCACCCTTTAAGGCTTTAAATCACAAGTTTCAACCAAAAAATACAGAGTTTATACAGTCCAAAAACAGTAGAAAAATAGTAAAAAAAGAAGCAACTAAAGCAATAAGACAAGCAAAGCCTTATACATCTTGAAGAGAAGACCAATTTTAAGCAATAATTCAACACATACACACCCTCAAGAGCTCAAGATAGGCTCAAAAGTACCTCAACTCAAA
>JAPPVO010005511.1:0-12984 GCA_030407325.1 Camellia japonica | reverse complement strand
TTATGCATTTGATGCATGATAACCTAAGGGACCAAGATTGCTATTTTGGTGTAAAATGCATGCAACACAAACAAATGAAGACTAAGTCCCTATCATGTGGAGGTCAAGGGCCTTAGTGACATGAGGATTGAGACAAGTTTTCACCACTTAAAGTGTGAACTCCTCTCAGTCTTCATGCTTGGTTTGACAGCCCCAAACCAAGCCATGGAATGCAACTCATGCAAGCATGCATCAATAATGTAATATGGCACAAAGATGTAAAGCATGCCAAATGCTATATGACTAATACAACAAGCATGCAAAATGCTAGAATACACAAGACATAAAGGTCATGCAAAGAGGGACCAATTAAGCATGGGACTAACATGCATTCAAAGCCTCATTAATCAAGCATGCAACAACTATAATGTAAACATGCAAAGGTGGACTAAGCACAATGAGGCAGCCCTCAAAACTCCCCGAAAACAGTGGCGAAATGGATTGAAATCATGGACAAGATGGTATGCAAACATGCAAACATAATGGCCCGAAACAAAGGCATGAACAAGAGGCTTCCCATCACCACTAACATGACCACTCATGGCACATGTTGAACAACCAAAAAAAGAAGATTTTAAGCATGCAAAGTACACCCAAATCCCATCATATGATAGTCCAAAATACCCTAAGTATGCGAGCATGCACAAGGCCAATTCCTAACCATACAAGAGCATACCTTTAAAGCATGAACTAAGCCACATATACCAACATATAGACATGACTAATGGACTGAAATAGGGTCTAATATGATGCCAAATCAATAGATCAAAACAAGCTAAACATGCTAGAGCTCCATACAAGCAAGGCTTACAAGCCTAACATGCAAAATACACACACTAAGCATACCAAAAGTGTCAAGAACAGCGGCTCACAGCTTTTTTTATGACAAATAGATGCTAATATCTTCATGAGATCAAGCTAGAACATGCAAAGAAACATGGCTCAAAGGCATGACATACTTCTAAGCATAAGAGAGCACTTCAAAACAAACATGAGAGGCATGCAAGAGGCCACGAAATCAACTAAAAACAGAGATCAAGCATGACCTAAAACACATAATAAAGCTCTGAAATGAAGCTAAAACAAGCATGCATACATATTATGCTATGAGCCTAAGACAAAGGCATGCAAAGGACCAAGGGGAGAGGGGTGTCTCTCCCTTAAATGAGGCTCGAAATAACTCCCTCACCACTGAAAACCACTGGTTTTCAGTGGTGAGAAGGCCAAGAATACCAAGCAAACAAGGTCTTAAGCAAAGGCTCCAAAAATGGCCATACAAGGCCTAATAAGATGGACCTTTGCTCAAACCAAGAAAAGGCCTTAATGAAGGTTCAAGAACAAGTAAAAACAAGACTTTTTTATCTTAAACACAAACTCAAAAACACAAAGTAAAGAGGGTAGAAAAGGGTTGCAAGAATGGGGAATATAAAGTGATGTTCTTACCCTTGAAGATCCCTTGAAGAACAAGTGGTGCAGCCACTCTCTAGTGCTCAAAACCAGTCCAAAACAACACAATAACCTTCCAAGTCTCTCAATCTCAAGCTAAGGTGTAATGGTGTGTGTAAAGGAGCAAAACTAAGACAAAATCACACTTTTTGGCCTTAGATCACACACACAAGGGGAGGGAGATGATGATATAGATATATGACAGAGATATATGTATCTAGGCTCTGGTTTTTGACTCTCAAGAGCTAACCCTAAGCCAAGAGGAAGAAGCTCTCCTCTTATAGGCATTGCAAAGCTTGTCAAACAAGCTTGGAAGGAGTGTATCCCCTCCATACACGTGTATGGAGGGGAGCAAAAGCTACAAAGCTGTCTGAAAATATCCCAGAAAGCAAGTGCACAGTAGTCGGCAGGGCAAAATGGTCATTTTGCCAAAAAGAGTGCCGACCGGCACAAAATAGTGCCGACCGGCACAATATAGTGCCGATGGCAACTCTAGCCAGCCGGTGGCCTCTAGCCCCAGCCGGTGGTGTGTAGGGATGCCTCATAAAGCATTCCCTGCCCTTCCAAGGCAAAACACAAGTGTTTGGTGCAAAACCAAACACAAACGGTCGAGTCCGGAGGTCTTGAGGCAAGGCGCGCGCAGCCGAGAACTCCGGGAACTCCAAACGAACACAAACATGGATAATCACCGAGTGTTCAAGCGGTGACGTCCAAGTCTTGAGGACGGTCAAAAATGGGGTGTCTACAGGCTGCTTCAGAGATATTGTCCTCATATAACAGTTGGTCTGAGTCACATGGAAGTAATGAATTGATGATACGTCCTACTCCATTAAAGGAAGGTGCAAGGAAGGGACATGGGGTAAGGGATTTATGGTTAGAGGGAAAATTACTCTCCCTTGTTTAGCTGCTGCCACTAGACCAGGAGGAGACACAAATAAAATAAAAGTGCAATGACACATATGCAGAGGCTTAAGTGTAGGATTGCCTCCGGTAGAACTTGACAAAAGTTGAAACTAATAAATTTTGCACTACCCATTGAAGGAGCATAGCTTAGATTTAGATAAAATACTAGCTTAAATGTAGATCTCAATGTGATGACTGAATAGATTTGAGAGCTTTCTGTGAGTGAATTTAAAATATATAAGTGAAAATAGCATTTAAATTGTTTGCAAGAACGATACTAGTTGCACAAAAACTAAACTAATTTGTGTCTCCTACCAATACTCCATCGTTCTCTTAAGTCGCAGTTCAGCTTCAATATAACTAATCCTCCTATATATTGGTAAATTTTAATCCCAAATACAACCAATTAGTGTAACCAAGAATGTAATAAAAGGCTAAACAAATCAACAATACACAAGATTACGGTAGCAAGTAGCAACATGTACTGGGTGCACCTACAGAGATTACAGAAGAATGATCATGATAGAAGTGAACTGCTGCCAAAACTATCAGAGAATTAAGACAACGAAAAACAAAGTATTCTGATGGAGACAATGAATCGAGCACAACGGATTGTAAAACAAGAAAATGGGAGAGACCCAGATTACAGAGGAACAAGGAAAGTTTGTGCTATACATACATATATATATATATATCTATCTAAAGAGAGAGAGAGGGTTTATGGGTTGCATAGAAGGGGAAGACAAAGAGATAGAAGGATCCATACCTTGAGGAAGAGGTTGATGGAGGGAGTTGCAGACAACGTTGAAGGAGAAGATCGATTTCGCAGAAAGAGCAGATCGATTTCGCTGAAAGAGTAGATCGATTTCGTGGGAGAGACGTGTTTGGAGATCGATTTCGCGCTGAAGAAGCATATGGATTTCGCGGGAGAGACGTAAGCAGATCGATTTCGCGGAAGAAACGAGTTTGGAGAGCATTCAATCACTCTCCAATTGAAGCCAGCGAAGAAGCCGCGAGGGATAATAGGAAGCCATTTACCTAGCCCGTTGGAGTGAAATATTAGGCTGATATGAGCTAAAATAGCTAACAGTACCAATATACCTCTTCCCTTGGAGTTGCTCTAACTACATAGAAAGTAAAAATTAACAAATGAATATAAAATAGTAGAATTAAATATTAATAAATAAATAAGTAAACTTACTTGCAACATTTTCGACTAGTGTAAAAAGGAAAAACACGTGGACAAATTAATGTGGTTTGTTCTATTATTACGATATAAACATACTAGTATATCACCCGTGCTATGCATGGATAAAATAATATATTATTTATTAAAAATATAATAATTATATTAATTTTTATATTTTGTCTCACGTAAATAAAATTTTATATATAAGTTTAAGAATTTTTCTTCAAATGTTCTTTTACTATAATATATAGTATATATAAATTAAAATTGTTGTATTGAAAATTAATAATAAAAATTATGGTTTCTTATAAAAAAAATTACATAATTCTAATTATAGCGACCCCGGTCTTTTCCCTTTTGATTATTGTATCCGGACTTATGTTCCGTAGATTCCATTGTTGTATTATTGTTGTTGTCGTCCTTTAATTCCTTAGCTTTGGGTTATAGGATGTGTTGGGCAGATTATGTTACAGGTTGGTTGAGCTTAGGAACCAAAACTAGTTGCCCAGATTTTGGCTTGTCCGCTCGAGCGGGGAGTTTGACGCTCGAGCGGGGACTTGTTGTTGCTTGTCCGCTCGAGCGGGGGTTTTGGCGCTCGAGCGGGAAAAACACCCATCCAGTATTTCTTGTGCAGGGTTGGACGCTCGAGCGGGAGTTGGGCCGCTCGAGCGGGAGTGTGTGAGTGCCGCTCGAGCGGGGATTTGGACGCTCGAGCGGGGACCTGGTTTGTCGAGATGCTGGGAGTGTGCATCCGCCGCTCGAGCGTGGGATTGTCCGCTCGAGCGGGAGTCTGTGAGTGTCCGCTCGAGCGGGAGTTTGTCCGCTCGAGCGGGGCGGCTGAGTATAAAATCGTGTTTTAGTGTTTTAAAACAGTTTTTCAGCCCCTTTCAGTTTATAAAACCCTAGGTTGCGAGTTCTCTCTCTCCCAACTCATCTTCTCTCTTAGGATTGATCTATTTAGAGTGGGTATCTACCCTAGTTCCTTCATTAAAAAGGTAGAGGAGAGTGAGGGCTACATTTTAATCTGAGAAATTGTTGGTTTGGAGCACTTTGGAGTTTTGGGCATCATCTTCATCTTCTCCTTTTTGAGTTATTTCTTCGAGGTAGGGATTTCCTACTCCATTTATACGCTTTAATCCTAAGTGGTGGTATTTTGGTATGTGGGAGTAGTTTGGTAAATTTTGGGAGAAACCTTAGGGTTTTGTCATAGATTAATTTATATAATTAATTTAAGGGAAGATTGTGATATTGGGTTAAATTCATGAGATTGGGGAATTTAGTGGTTTAATGATGTATTTGGTAGTTTAAATACTACCTTTGAGAATATTGAAATTACATTTATTGTTATAGTTATTTATTGCTTAGAAATAATTGTTTTGGGCTATCGGTGGAGGATAGCCATTGATTGTTGTAGACCTTGCATGCGGCTTAGGTATAACTGAAATTGAGTCAATTGTTTGACTGTTGAGTTAATACAGAACATTCGTGTATTAATTATGTGTTGTATATGGCAAGTATTGATTATGTTGCATATGCATTTGATTTTGGAGGAGATAGGGGATGAACTCCACGGTTTAGGGGAAGATAGGGGATGGACCTCTAAACCGGACTTGTTGGGAGGAAATAGGGGATGGACTCCAGTAGCATCACTTATATTGTGCTTATTGATTAATAGAAATATTTCTATTTATTGTTGATATGATACATCACCAAAATGTGTATCAATTGGGAAGTATGGAAGTGAAATTGATTGTGATTGATATAATACCAACATGTGTATTCGTTATGTTAGGTTTAACTTGAATTGTTATTCCTGTTGAATTGGAAGTATTGTTAATAAAAGATGAAACCCCAATTGAGTTATTTGGCCAGGTTCTGAGCCATAAATGGAAGATGAATTATGCCATAGACATTGTGTCATAGGCAATGTAGACATTCGTGTCATGAATTTGTAAATTGATTATCCGGTGTTAACAATATATCAGATGCTACTGCTTTAGTTAATTCATATGCTTGGTTTAGTATTTCTCTACTGGGCTGTGGCTCACCCTATATGGGAACTTCATTTTCAGGTTCAGGTGGTTCATTACCTCCAAGGACTTAGCTTGTGAGGATTTGGACTCGAAGACTTGTTTTTATTTATTTGTTTTTATTTGATACATGTAAACATTCAAGCCTAGGGCTTTATTTGTATTGAGTTAGAACTCTTATTTCTTTGTGTCCAAGTGTTGGCTTGGCAAGATGTAAGCCCGTAGGGCATTTATTTTGATGTTACATGTAATGCTTTTATTTAGTAATACTCTGATGGATAATAGAATGTTTCGTTTTCTATTAATGCATGTTAATCTTATATAGGATGGGTTTTATTTTGAGGGCGTTACACTAATACTTCACTATTTTAAAATAAGAATATATGAATTTTAAAAAATTAGAATATTGGTTTTTGAAAGGAAAATAATTAAAAAAAATTTAAAAACTTAATGAGTAAAAAAGAATCATCATAACATATAAAACGCTAAAATCACGGTTAAACAAGCAAATCATTCAAACCAAAAATGGTTTAGGTTAATCAGTTAGGTTAAAAAATCAACCAACTTACACAAAAATTAATTAATTAAAACTTTTAAATTTTATTTTATTAAAATTTAAACTGTCACTAAATATGAAAATCAATCTAGTAATTTAAATTTAAAATTGACACAATATAAATTTAAAATTATAATAATGTATCTCATAGTTTATAAGTTTTAAATACAATTTTAAAATTATCATAATTATCACATAATTTTTGTATTAAGAAGCAGTAAGAGTGACATTGAGATTATCGATATATCTATATATTTTATAAAAGAATACTTTTAAGGAGAGATATTATGAGAGTTTCAAAATTCCATACAAAATTATTTTTAAAATCAAAACCTGTGATTGTAAAATAAAAGTTAAATGAAAACTAGCCAATCGGGATTTTTTTAATTGTTTAAAATTAAGAAAATCAAAAACTTAGTATGAGATATTAATCATAAGGTTTGCACTAAAAATCTCATTTTGCTTATATAAATGGGATCATAAAATTCACTTTATGTAAGTGAAATAATTCACTTTTTTCTTTTTTTCTCGATGTGTGATTATAAAATAAAAGTTAAATGAAAGCTAGCCAATGGAGATTTTCTTAATTGTTTAAAACGTTAAATTGTTTGGGCCAGAAGTTTATTTCGAGTCAAGCAATCTTAGTCGTTTAATCTTTAATTAGGTCAATTTTTAATTTATTTCGAATCAAACAAATTTAACTAAGAGCATCTCCAACGGTTCACCAAAATTTTCATCAAATCTGATAAAAAAATGACTTTTTTCTCATCTGATACGCGATGTGAGTGCTCCAACGTTAATTTTCATCAAATTTTTATTAAATCTGCGCCGGGACAACCGGTTGATCGACCGATTAAGCCAATTTTTTTTTTTTTTAACTGTTTGAACTTTTTTTGGAACTGTTTGAACCTTTTGGTGGTTGACCGGTTGGTCAACCGGCTGGTCGACCGGTTGGTCAACCGGCTCCCCAACGGTCATGCACAGTGTTTTGGTGAAATGCGGAGCCTGTTCTCATTTTGGTGAAACTTTTGGTGAATTCTCGATTTGATATCAATTTGGTAAAACCGTTGGAGCTCCAAAAAGTGCTTTTTTCACCAAATTTCAAATTTGATGCCAGATTTGGTGAAGCGTTGGAGATGGTCTAATATATTTTGATAAAACTGCTAAATCGCAATTAAACCAACGAATCAATCAAACCGAAAACGATTCACCCTATCGGTTAGGTCAAAGGACCAACCAATTTATACAAAAATTAATTAATTTAAACTGTTTTGAACTGAAACATACACAACACTACAATATTAAATGAGAGCATAAGGTTTATACAATGAAACAACTCATTTTTTTTTTCTCTTTTTCCTGATGTGGGATTGTAAAATAAAAGTTAACAGTTGTTTGGATGGGAAATTCATTTTCAATCAAGCAATTTCAGTCGTTCAATTTTTAATAAGGTCAATCTTAATTTATTTCAATTCAAACAAATCTAAGTAATATATTTTGATAAAACAACTAAAATTGTGATTAAACCAGTGAATCAATCAAACCGAAAATGATTTAGCCTAATCGGCTAAGTCAAAAGACCAACCAATTTACAACAAAATTAATTAATTAAAACCTTTAAATTTTATTCTAAAATTTAAATCATCTTGAACTGAAACATGCACAATACTTTAATATTAAATGACAGTATAAGATTCGGTTTATATAAGTGAAACAACTCACTTTTTATTTCTTTTCTCGATATGCGATTGTAATTATTTTAAAGTTAAATATTATGAGAGCTTCAAAATCTCATACAAAATTATTTTTAAAATCAAAACGTCTATGTAAGATTATACAATTAAAGTTAAATAGAAGCTAACTAATGGAGATTTTTTTAACTGTTTGAAAATAAGAAAATCAAAAAAAAAAAAAAATTTGTGTTGATTATAGGGCTTTTTACTAAAAATCTTCTTTTGCTTATATAAATAGGGGCATAAGATTCCCTTTATATAAGTGAAACAATTCATTTTTTTTTCTTTCCCGATGTAGGATTGTAAAATAAAAATTAAATAGAAGTTAACCAATGAAAATTTTCTTAATTGTTTAAAATTAAGAAATTTTAATAAATTTAGAATAAGTGTTTGGAGCTCCTAGAAGGTTTCTCCTTAAAAACTCCATCTTTCTTATATAATATATAGATAGATAGTGAAACAAATTTTGCTTTTTCTTTTTCTCCCGGTGTGAGATTATAAAATAAATCATAAACTAATTAGAGTTTTATTTTTATATGGTTAAATACAAGTTAACCAATGGAAATTTTTTTAATTGTTTAAAATTAATAAAATCAGTATGAGAAATCGCGATTAAACTAGTGAATTGGTTAAACCCAAAATGGTTCAGCCTAATCGGTTAGGTCAAATGACCAACCAATTTATGCAAAAATTAATTAATTAAACCTTTTAAATATTATTTTAATTTTAAAAATTAAATTGTCTTGAATTGAAGTATGCACAATACTACTTTATATAAGTGAAACAACTCACTTTTTTTTTCCTTTTTCCGATGTGGGATTATAAAATAAAAGTTAACAATTATTTGGACGAAAAGTTTATTTCTAATCAAGCAATCACAGTCTTTAAATCTTTAATCAGATCAATCTTTAGCTTATTTCAAATCAAACAAATCTAATCAATATATTTTGATAAAACCGCTAAAATTACAATTAAACCAACAAATCAATCAAATTAAAAATGATTTAATCTAATTGGCTAGGTCATAATTAATTAATTAAAACTATTAAAATTTAAACTATATTGAATTGAAACATGCACAACATTATAATATTAAATGGGATAGGAGTATAAAATTCATTTGATATGAGTAAAATAACTCATTTTTTCATTCTTTTCTCGATTGGGATTATCAAATAAAAGCTAGCCAATTGAGATTTTCTTAATTGTTTAAAATTAGGAAAATCAAGAAAATTAGTATGAGATATTAAAACTCTCACAAGACTCCTCACTAAATGGGATTAGAGTATAAGATTCCCTTTATATGAGTAAAACAACTCATTTTTTTTCCTTCTTTTCTCGATGTGTGATTATCAAATAAAAGCTAGCCAATGGAGATTTTCTTAATTATTTAAAATTAAGAAAATCAAGAAAATTAGTATACTATTAAATATTCACTTTATATAATTAAAACAACTAAATTTTTTTTTCTTTTTCCGATATGGGATTATAAAATAAAAGTTAACAATTATTTAGATAGAAAGTTTATTTCTAATCAAGCAATCTCAATCTTTTTTTTTTTTAATCAGATTAATCTTTAGCTTATTTTGAATCAAACAAATCTAATCAATATACTTTGATAAAACCGCTAAAATCACGGTTAAACTAACAAATCAATCAAATAAAAAATGATTTAACCTAATCAGCTAGATCATAATTAATTAATTAAAATTTTTAAAATTTAAATTATATTGAATTGAAACATGCACAACGCTACAATATTAAATAGGATGGGAATATAAGATTCACTTTATATGAATAAAATAACTAATTTCCCCCCCCCCCCTTCTCCTGATGTGGGATTATCAAATAAAAGCTAACCAATGAAATTTTTTTTAATTGTTTAAAATTAAGAAAATCAAGAAAATTATGATGAGATATTGACCGTTGCTAGAAGAGCACACAACTGAGTTAAAACCAATTCAAAACAAAGATCAATGCTTTAGCATATGTTTTAATTCATGAACAAACATATATACCTTTCTTTCCAAGCCAATGAATTTATAGAGAAAATTCAGCAACTTTTTATTTATTTATTTATACAATGAAACTAAATTTTTATGTCCATGAATGCATTTAGAAAAATCAGGGCATTTGATCTAGTAGTTGTGTAATAACTTTTGTAGTGTGAGGTTATGGAGTCAACTCCTATGGAGAGAAATTTGACATCATTTGTGATGATTTTCTCTCCCATTATGAGAGTTGTATATAGCTAGCCGTGGCTGTTGGTTCGGAACTTGATGGACTTGGTTATTAGATGTTTATTGTTGACTTTCTAACTATTGTGAGATAGTGGTCTATTTGATATGTAAATATTTTTTTATATTTGTGTTCGCACCATAAATCTTTCAATTTTATTACTTATTATTTACATAATTGCAGACATGGGACACCCTTCTACTCATTTGGAGATTATGAAATGTGGAAAGATGATGGAGAACAAAGTGGAGAATATATATGGAGCATGAAGTAGGGGTTGAAGGAAGTTATGAAAAATTACAAAGTATGAAATGGAGGAGGTGGAAGAATAAGTAGTTTTAAGTAGTTTTTTTCTACAAATGTTTGCCTATAAATAATCATTCATGGCTACATTGTAATAGAGCCAACTCAAATCAAAGACAATTGATTTCTATTTTTTCTTGTCATTTATATTTCTTGCACTTTATTTTCAACACTTCCTTTTCGAAGCATAGGAGTAGAGGTAATTTTATGCACTTCCTTTTCAAAGCATAAGAGGATAGGTAATTAATTGTTACTTTGATTGTTCACACCCCGATTATTCACTTAATCATCTTTCTCCGTCTCCCTTCTTCTTCTTTTAATTGGGCCGAGCCAGGATTATGGGCCTTTTTAGGGGCCGTGCGAAGAAGCTTAGAAGGTGGGCCGTAGAAGTGGTAGACCGGTTCAGAGTAGGAGATTTACCACCGAAGTAATTAGTATAGTTCGGTCACCATTATTTAAGTCCGGTCTCATCGTTCAGGACCGAGGTATGATTGAGCACTGTTCGCGGACCTGATTGTGGGTTAGGTCGGCTTAATTCTTCCATGGGTAGTTCAGCCTTGCATGTGAGGCCGAAGTAGGAGAATGGTTATGTAGAGCCGAGGTGGTCATTAGATCGGTCGAGACATGCTGCAGCTCGTTTGACCTCGGCGTGAGGAACCGAGATAGGAGTATGGGAAGGCGTAACCGAGCTATGTGTTAGCTCAGTCATACAAGCGGTTTCAAGGGAAATGTTATTTCGGCCTTGAAGTAGTTCGGCCATAAGAAGAACCATCTCACTTGGTTTAAGCAGTGAGGGGGGTGTTGAGAGAAGCATTATCTCTCAGGAGTTTGAATCCTAGGGGGATTCTACATGGAGGTATAAGAGTCCTACTAGGATTGTGCCACACGAAACCTATATAAGCTCACCAATATCACCTTAGAAAAGGTAATGCAACTTTGCTCCCTGAATTCATAGAGCTTTTGTCTATTGGTCAAGCTTACTGACTTAGGCATCGGAGAGGTTTCCAGCACACACCCGCCGGCTAGCTCACGTGTGTATTTTTCAGGTAGTTGAACGACGTCGTACGGAGGAGCGCAGACTTGGTCAACAGGATTATACGAGAAGGTGTATTTCTTTCCCGTACAATTGGCGCCGTCTGTGGGAATCCAGACAAGAACAACCTCTTGATCAAGCTTTTTCTCCTAAAAATCAATGGCGAACAACGAAGAATTACCTCAGTCCGCCGTTGACGGACTAACTCCAGAAGGGGGTGCAAGGCACGAAGGCCTACCCTCGGTCACTCCCATGGCGAACCTGGAACCACACAGACAAAATTCCAGGAGGGATGCAAGGGGACGAAGGCGGAATAACAGCCCTCATCCCTCTCGTTCGCAAAGCCAGAAAGACAAAGACGCAGAATTGATCCTCAAACTTTGGAGGATCGCGTCAAGGAACAAGACGAACTGATCCGTAGGATGGCAGCGGACATGGAATCTCTGAAGCGCCAGATGAAGGGAAAAGAAGTGGCGACAAGAGAGGGGCGCACAAACAAGACACCCCCTCGCCACTCAGGAAGTCGTAGTAGGAATACTACACCCTCACAAGGAGAGAGTAAAAGCCTCAGGACAGGCGATACTCAATCCAGATCTTCCAGAACTCGTCACTCCAGGTCTGAGAGGACGAGGTCTGAGAGGTCGTGCACCGAGGGAAGCACATACTGGCCTCGCATACGCACCAGACAAGGTCTAGGCAGACAGAGTTGCCCAGATCATCCGACCTACGAACCGTGCTAGAAGAGAAGGCACGATGGAGGAGGACGCCAGGGCACGAGATCCACATAGAGTTTCTGCCTTGCAGCGGTTGGCTCCTCGGACGCATGGAAGCGTCGAGGTTGGAATGCAATACCGCGCCCAGCCTACGAACCAACGGACAAGGCATTGGCGAGGCTGCAGACCTCACCATTCGTCCCAGCAATAGAGAACGCGCCCCTACCATCAGGCTTCCTCCAGCCCAAATTCACAACATATGAGGGAAGACGGACCCATACTCACACTTGAGCCACTTTCGCCAGGTCATGGCTGTTTACCGCGGAATGAGGCCTTGATGTGCATCCTATTCCCTTCAAGCCTTGGCGACCTAGGCCTGACTTGGTTTTGAGAAGCTTCCAGAGGGCAGCATAGCCTCCTGGGCGCAACTGGCGGAGGCGTTTGTAACGCGATTCAGAACAAACACAAAAACCCCGGTGGAGATCGACCAGTTACTCTCCATCGACATGGGCGATAAGGAGACCCTGAGGTCATACAACAGTCGCTACTGGGAGACATTCAACCAGATTGGGGACTGCCAACCAATCTCGCCATTGCGCAATACAAAAGAGGCCTTCCAGTCGGGAATAGACTGAGGGACTCTATCACCATGACACCGCCCCTCACCATGGAAGCCCTGATGGAGAGAGTGCATCAGCACATCAGGGTGGAAGAGGATGGCGCACGTGCCAAAGCAAAATCTGCACGACCGCAGTACCAGAAAAGAAGGCCTCAGCAAAGTCAACGCGGTAGACCGTCCGA
>JAPPVO010005509.1:0-14922 GCA_030407325.1 Camellia japonica | reverse complement strand
TCAAGAGGTTTGTATTAAGAACTTGAGTATTCCTATGTAGAATGAATGACTCCCTGAATTTTCTGCAGACAACAGTAATAGTAAATGATTAAAAATCCTAAATAATAGACATCCTTAAGTATATGACATCTATAGTTGCTAAAACATAACTGGATGCTGGTTATCCTTTCAAACCTCTCTGCACAACATAAAAGTGGTGACTTGTTTCCTACTGATCGGTTCATATCAGCCTGTCAAAAGGAAGATTCTTATCAAATCAAAGCACACAATATGAGACTTTCAAAATGGCATTCTAACATTTAAAGACCAAACATTTCACAGCCCACAAAAATGATTTACTTGAGATTATTCATCTTAAAGCTTTTCCAATTTCTTAAAAAAAGAATGCCATCGTAGAAGACAAAAATTGCTAATTAAAGCATTTAGTTGAACCAGACGAAAAATAATCAACATAATTTAAAAAATCTAACCAGGGAAACACTTAGTTTAACAATGTTTGCATTTGATGTGTTATGTATATTAAAAAAATGACGAAACATGCATATTTTGCACCATAAAGGATCACAAAATCTATGCCCCAATCCTCCAAATGGAAAAAGAAGAAATATATTTCACAGAGGTATAAGGTGCCCTAATTGGATATGCATAGTTGTGTGCTATGGAGGAAATGGCTAACGATCAGCAATGCTATAAATGTCAATAAGACATGCAATTACAGAGCTATTCAAAACAAAACAAAACAAAACAAAATTCTTTTAAACATGAATTGCTAGGATGATAGCGGGAATTCTCAGTAATTAATTCCAGTTTTAAGTTACTAACCTCCCAGAAGTTCCACAACTGATTATGCAAGCAACTCCAAAATAGGGATGAGCAGAAATCTGGCTGCCCATTGAAAGCGTCATAACCCACACCAATTTTGTTACATTCAAGACCATCTAAAGTAAATCTAACTCTCTCAATCAGCATCCACATAGAAAAGTTCCTTCCCAGATTTTGTGGTTAACCTGGGCCACCTTTCACAGGAGAAACAAGAATGCACTCAGCAACATGAAACCATATAAAACATAAAACATTATATAAAGATTGACAAGAAAAAAAAAAATATCAATCCCTCACTAATACAAAGCAGAAAATCAGCACACAATACAGGAAATATAATATCTACAAGTAGAATAAACTATTATAAAATAAGACTAGAACTAGCAAGAAAGAAAATGTGATACACAATATTGTCAACACAATTATAAATATGCCTTAATTTAGGTATATTGACTGACTGGGTTAGCTACTTGATAGTATGATAGCCATAATTAGACCCATAAACAATCTTTCTGGTGATAATGATTCAAGTTTATAAAAAAGTATTATGGAATAAACAATAGTCGTGTTGTCCAGCCACACTATATTCCTTTTTTTTTCAAACTTCATTGAGCAAATGTGGTTCCAGTTCAATATGTGGTCCCCCAATTTCTAGGACTGGTAAATGTCTTTGTGATCAAGGGATGTTGGACATGGGTATGGTTGTAAAACTGATGAACCTGAAAAGAATGCATGCTGAATCAATTCCATTAATAGTGGACAAACATTGAGATGGTGAACATATCCTGTTGGCTGTCAGTGGACAAACTTGAGTGGCTCCATAATGAGAGAATGTCGCTGCTGCCAACAGGGAGACAGACTGGGGAACGGCTCCTCGTGGGGCCTTCTAGGAGTCGAACAGTGGCAAATTTAGAAATATGGACAACTGAATGTAAGATAAGCTGTCTTCAGTTTTTTGTGTTTTGTAAACACAACTTTTATTAAGGCCCGTATGGGCAATAGTACAGGCAAGGAATGGTTGTGCAGCTCAATTGGGTAACATTGGGGTGAAGCAGACTTAGGCTTTGCCCAATTGGTGCACCCTCCGAGGAATTGAATGAGTTACTTTTAGCAAATATAGCAAGAATTGCTTTTGTTAGACTTTATTAACTTTTTGTGTTCTATTTCCCCATGTAGCCAAAAAAAAAAAAAAAAATGAAGAATGCAAGTCAAAATTAGACCAGCAAAGCTAGCATACCTGCCTTGGAATAACAAGATAGTAATCCTCAAATGAAGGAATATTTGTGTATCCAACATAATCTCCAATAAGATTTGCTCGTAAGAAATTATCATTGGATGTTACTGTTCTATTCCTAGGGCCCCACAATCACGTCCTATAAGCAAAAATTTCCAAAAGCATTTTTCTGATTAACTTCTAAAAAATATGCTGAGTTCAATAACTAGAAAGAATATAGTAAACATGAAATATAAAAAAATACTCAGACCAATCATCATTTGGAAGAAAATAAAGATAAATGTTGATGAGATAATCATTAATTTAGATAAATAGGATATCATCCAGAATGTTAGCCATGCCAGGTCATTAAGCATAGTAAAGGTAAAGGTTAACCTGTGCAGTAATTCACATACTTTAACATAAGAATATGATAAGGAAGAAATTGAATATGGGGAGTGGTCTACAGAACACAGAAATGTGATGAACTTTCATATCTTCCTTCCATATAGAGAAGAACAAAGCCAATTGGAAATGAACATAATCAAACCTACTTGAGTTTCAGCATTAAGTGAGAGGGCATTCACACCAGAAATGTTGATCTCAATTCAAGACAATAATAATTTTTTTAAAATGTCTAAGGCAGGCCTTTAATTTTCATAATTCAGACTTCAAATAGGACGAACTATTGTTTATATAGCGATCCCGGGTTTTCTCCCTTGTTGTACAGTGATCCGGACTTGGTTCTGTGAATGTTAGCAGTTGTTTATATCTTGTTTACGTCCTTCCATACTTCGTATTTGAGTTATAGGATGTGTTGGGCAGGTTTGTAACAGGTCGGTTGAGCTTAGAAACCAAAAGTAGATGCCCAGATTTTGGCCTTCACGCTCGAGCGTGGATTTTGACGCTCGAGCGGGCCCTTCGTTGTTGTTTCTCCGCTCGAGCGGGAGTTCCGACGCTCGAGCATATTTTTCCACCTCCCAGTATTTCCTCTGCAGTGTTGGACGCTCGAGTGGGAGTTTGGACGCTCAAGCGGGAGTTTGTGTGTGACGCTCGAGCGAGGAGTTTTACGCTCGAGCGGAGACCTGGTTCTATAAAAGTTCTGGGAGTGTGTATCCGGCGCTCGAGCGGGGCTTTGTACGCTCGAGCGTGAGTCTATGTCTGACGCTCGAGCAGGGAGTTCCACGCTTGATCAAGGAGTCGAGTATATCACTCCGAGATCCGACTTTTTGGATCACTTTTTCAACTCCATTTCTCTCTCTTACTTTTCAAAAACACCATTGGAGACCTCCTCTCACTAGAACCTCAACTTCTCTCTAGGTTTTGATCTAGTAGGAGTGATTTCCTCACCTTGGGCCTTTGTAAAAGTTGTGTTGATCATCGAGGGCTATCTTTTGATCCGAAAATTTTCGGATTTGGAGCATCTTCAATTTCTTCATCTTCTTCCCTTGGATTCCGAATTTGAGGTAGGGATTCCTACTCACTCTTATGGGTTTTGACCTAGATTTTGGGCTTGTTGTTTAAATGGTTGATTTTGGGACTTAGGGTTTCAAAAGATATACAAAGAGGGTTTGTTATTTTGATTCTTAAATATGTATTTTGGGTTTCAAAATGATGTTATTGTTGTTGATAGTTGATATTTGAACCATTGGGTTGATATTGAGAGACGGGGAAGAAAGCCCTAATTTTTACATAAATTAATTGGTATAATTAATTCGGGAAAGTTATGGATTTGTGAAATTGAGTTAAATATAATGATGATGATTCATTATGAGTTGGAATAGTGGAGTCGGATTAATAAATTGTTCACTTTTGAAAATGCAGATATTTTATCTGTTGGTGCCTTTATTATCTGTTTAGAAATAATTGCTTTGGGCTACCGGTGGAGGGTAGTTTTGATTGTTGTAGACAATGCATGATGATTAGGCAAACTAAAACTAATCAATTGGATGTGTCATAGAACATGACGGTTGAAAGAATAAATTGGTTGTATGTATTGATTGATTATGTATATGACCTATGTGTATATATGTTGTGTTGTGTGGGAGAAGATAGGGGATGTACTCCACGGTTTAGGGGAAGATAGGGGATGGACCTCTAAACCGGATAGCGTTTGGGAGGAGATAGGGGATGGACTCCGTAGATACAGCTCTTATGCTTATCTAATGTTGTGTTGATATAGCTCATATGCTTATCTATGGAGGTATTGATATAGCTCATATGCTTATCTGTTGAATTGTTGATATAGCTCATATGCTTATCCGTCGAAGTGTTGATATAGCTAGTATGCTTATCTATTGTGAAATGGGAAATGTTTAATGTGAGTTGCTATCTCATTGAAGCTGTTGGCCAGGTTCTGAGCCGTAGTTGTGAATTGTGAATTTGATGAGAAATGGAAAACGAAATGAAACATGGACACATTGGTCATGTAATGAAAATGGTGTATAAATTGATTTATGTGAGTCAAACATTTATCAATTGCTAACGTCTTAGTTACTGCTCATATTGTGTTTAGTATATCTCTACTGGGCGTTGGCTCACCCTATATGGGACATCATTTTCAGGTACAGGTAGCATGCCACCTCCAAGGACTTAGCTTGGATGGCTATGGGAGTTGGAGACTCTTTTGATTATTTTGTTTGTATTACATGTATATCAAGCCAAGGGCTTATTTTGTATACGGTTAGTACTCTTCTTTTTGTAACCAAGTGTTGACTTGGAAAGCTGTAAGCCCTTAGGGCATTTGCTTTTGTTGTTAACATGTAATACTGTTGTAAGAACTACTCTGATGAATAGAAAGGTGTTGATTTCTCTTATATCATGGCATGTCTAAAACGTTGGGTTTTATGTATTATTTTGAGGGCGTTACAGTTTATGTCAAGAAATTGGATGGATAAGAAGAAGATCGAAAAAAAACCCTTCTCCAAAAATTGTGCAGTGTGAAGGAAAAATTATAAAAGCTGACTGCAACAACTTGAATGATAACACGTAGGTTAGTGACATATGATAGATATAGCACAAGGATGCACAAAAACTACACACCGATATTTTAGATGCTGTTTTCACCTCAATCCGAATGCTAAATCCCACTGAGCGCTGTCCAATACCAAAAACATGGAACCTAAATGGATAAGAAAAAAAAAATTGTGGCATCAAAAAAGGATATTTGAAGATTGAGAACAAAAACTAAATAGTAAAGGAAACCTTGAGTCAACAAGCATATAGCTAAATTCAAACACAATGTGTTTCTCATTGTGTCTAACCCAAAATGGAATAGCATTAGTATTAACAAGCTACAGCCTCCACATGGAGTAAGTAATATCAGATGAAATAAATCTTAATAGTCAACAAGCATATACCTTAAATTTAAACACAATGTGTTTCTCATTGTGTCTAACCCAAAATGGAATATTATTAGTATTAACAAGCTACAGCCTCCACATGGAGTAAGTAATGATAAATATCAGATGAAATAAACCTTAATAGTCAGTTAATCCATCAAGTTCCTCACCATTTGATTTTCATAAATAATCATAATCTTGATTTATTTTGTTGAGAACAAAGTATTCAAGTAAAAATATGCTAAACTTGACACTACTAGAAAAACTTCTATGATACTTCAAGAAGTGCAGCTTTGCCAACAACTTAACATAAAATCAAAAACAGACAATCACATGGACCTACTAAAATGATGTCCATTAATTGCTTTAAAACTGACAACCTTTTTTATGTATACACCTGACCACATTGCATATCTTAATTTATCATTACAAATTTCATAGATTAATGGATCCACCTATCAAAACAAAATTACTGAAAGAAAGAATCTAGGCCATACCAATCACCTGGAAATCGGAGACAGTGTGCAGTGTTGGCCTTCCCCTTCATCATCTTGTCAACTAGTTCAAATAAAATTTAAAAACATTTACCACAAAACTATATGCTGAATCCTGCAAGAATAATTGAGAATGCTAACAATGAATGTGATAGCACTTACAGAAGTTTCCACATGATGACGGAACCCTACGCTCGTCCCCACAAGGACAACAGGTTGGCTGTGAAGAAAAAAAGAAAAAAGGAAAACAAAGGAAAATAGTTTAGAAACATTGTGAAACAATTATAAGAAACACATCAAGTAATAAATGAACATTATGTATGAGAAATCCAATAAGTATAGAAGCTCAATTTCTATTACAACTGCTACAATTATTAAGAACATTGAATTCGGTATTTTAGAATTTCAACGGCAGATCAGTCCCCTGATGTTATCTGTAACAAAGGTTAGATTCCAACTTCTCTTCGCCTAGACTTCAAAGTCAAATTGATGCCTTTGTTGCTTATTATGCATGGGGACTGGATGGTGAGCACTAATTGGAACCCTAAAGGACAATGTCTAATTGTATCTTTTTGAGTCAAATAAAGAAACTGGTGTGAGAAGGGATATTACTTGGCAAAGAGAGGAGAATTGATTCTTGAGTGTTTTAACAGTGATTCTCAGCCCTTGATGGACATACTGTCAAACCAACTGAGAAAAGTCAGAGAGTGAGGAAATGGGAATTATATATCTTATTTTAGCTTTCTTCAATTAGCAATTACATCATTCATTTAAAAATCCTCATTGAGAACGAATTAAGTTTTTTTTTTTTAATAAAACATAAAATTGCGTAAGAGGCCAAGAAGAGGAATAAAATAAGATTTCAGTCTATTTAGTAGTACTACATATAGATGATAAAATAAACTAAATTCTCACAAATAAGATTGGAGGTGAAAATAAACTAATGACTACAATGAGAGTAAAACAATATCCAACACTTGGAAATCTTACCTCAGTGTGCTCAATAATGTGACCATTTTCATCTCGCAGCCTGAAATAGATTTATGAATCCATTCAATCAAATTTACATTTACAACTTACAAAAGAAAGAAAACTATATCTATGGGTTCAAAATGCTAAACCTCAAATGCTGAAAAAAAAAAAAAAGAACCCCAATGCTGGTCCTGATTATCAAAGGTGTTGGGAGGGATAAACTAGATACAGACATAACTTTTTTTTAACATAATAACACTAAAAGTCCATGCTCTTAGACCAAAACAGAAATGCTACCTTCAAACCCCTCTCCCCCCCCCCCCCCCCCAAAAAAAAAAAATAAATAAATAAATAAATAAATAATTGAAAGAACATTTCAAAGTAACATCTTAGATAATTGATCTTCTGTACTACTATAATCAGGCAACACCTCATCTCGATAACAAAAAGGGAATGGGAAAAAAAAAATGTTACCTACCTCTCATAGTTCATCACAACATCTGCACCAGCATCTGGCTCACATTTGCGCGTCTGAACATAGAACTCCTCAGGCTTATAAGCAACATCCTAGAAAATATGTTACAGCAATAAACATCAAACTCAATTGGTAACATTAAAAGAGGGGAATAGGGAATTAAAATGAAACGAGAAATGAAAAAGCCGAAAAAAATGCATATTTCAAATGCAGACATGTGCTTACCACATTGCCCGACAAGTTCATCACTCAAAGTACTTCCACGAAAATTTGACTAAAAATCATCATTCTCCAATGGCATTACATTAATAAAAAGTTACTTAATCAACATAACAGCTTCAAAATTTTGGTTAACTAGTCTCAAACATTTCAACACGTTCGTGTCCACAATAACTTAATTATAACAATCAAGCACCATGAGTTTAGGGGGTCAATCCTGTACACTACCATTCTGAAGGTCAGGGGGTCAATCAGGTTGTATGATGTTGGTTATTTATTCCTATTATTAGGCATTTATTGTAGTTGATTATTGGGCTTGAGTTGTTATTTTCTTCTCAATACAAACAAGTGATGTAATGCTTCTCATATTTATAATTAAACTCCTATCGATTAACCCAAAAAATTAAATTTAAAAAAACAAAAATCAAGCACGATGGATTCACTGTTCAAAAACATTCCCTTACAATTTCCAAAGTAAAAAAAACACTGGAAATACATTAAAACATAGTACCAAGTTAGTAATTAGTAAATAAACCTCAAGTTAACAAAATCAATTCTATAACATACTCGTATATATGTCTCCAATTGGTCCAATTGCTTTCAAAATTATAGATTAAATTTAATTTACATTTACTGATCAGTAAATATAGATTAAATTCAATTTACTAAATTAAATTGCTCATATAGATTAAATTCAATAAACATCAAACTCAAATTGCTCATTTAGATTAATCTACGTTACAACAATAAACATCAAACTCAATTTACTGATCAATTTATATTTCAAACTTTATCAATTCAGGAATTTAATCTTGACTAACTCAATCAAAATTCTATGTCAAAACCCTACCGACATTGTCAATTGCACTAAATTGAGCAAAATCTAAAATTAATAATCAAAATTGAGCCAACTGAAACATGAGACAAGCGGCAAAATGTAGAGATACCGTCTATATATATACATGTATGTATGGATCTGAAACTTTTTAAAGAGAGAATGTGAGGGGAAAGAGAAACCGATTCACTGGGAACGACCAGGTTAATGAGCATTTTGATGGTGCAATTGAGGCTACCAGAGTCGGAAACCTTGTCGCACCTTTCGAGCTTTGATTTGGAGAGAATTTGGGGGCTGGAGAGGGATTAGAGAATGAGATAATGAGAGAGAAGGCGAGAGAAGATGAAGAGAATGAGAGAGGGAGGAGGTTTCATTTCGTTTGAAGAGTGAGGAAGTGCGTGAGTTGTTGATGGTGGAACTGTCTGTCAAGAGATGAAGAAAATGAAGAAAAAGTGACCACCGTAGGATTTCAATGGGTCGTATCATGAGACCACCCAAAAATGCTATATATATACATGTACAGATATATGTGTGTGTACGTATCAGAGATGCGCGGTTTTGGCGGGGCGTGTAACTGCTTCCAATGGTTGGGTTTTCGGGTTTTTTGGAATGGCACTTTTGGGGGGAAAAATCATCCGTAGCTCGAATTATATCGGGCTCGAATGGCTCGAAACTAAAAATTTCTCTCTCATCTCACTCTCTTCCCTCTCCAAACAAAATCAGCACTCTCACTCGAGCCTTTCTTTCATTCTCGTTTCATCCCTCTCCCTGATGCTCTCACTCTAGCCTCATCCCTCTCGCCTCTCTCACCTCATCCCTCTCATTCACTCTCGCCTCGCCAGATTTCTGGTGTGCCGACGAGGTTGGTGCTGCCACTGACGAGGGACAATAGAAACATGGGTGAGAGAAGATGAAGAGAGAGAAGGTGAGAGAAGATGAATGAGAGAGAGAGAAGGTGAGAGAAGATGAAGAGAATAAGAGACGGAGGAGGTTTCATTTCGTTTGAAGAGTGAGCAAGTGGATGATTTGTTCATGGTGGAACTGTCTGTCAAGAGATGAAGAAAACGAAGGAAAAGTGACCACCGTAGAATTTCAATGGATCGTATCATGAGACCACCCAAAAATGCTATATATATATGCATGTACAGATATATGTGTGTGTATGTATCAGAGATGTGCGGTTTTGGCGGGGCGTGTAACTGCTTCCAACGGTTGGGTTTTTGGGTTTCTTGGAATGGCATTTTTGGGGGGGAAAATCATCCGTAGCTCGAATTATACCGGGCTCGAATGGCTCGAAACTAAAAATTTCTCTCTCCTCTCACTCTCTTCCCTCTCTAAACAAAATCAGCACTCTCACTCGAGCCTCTCTCTCACTCTCGTTTCATCCCTTTCCCCGATGCTCTCACCCTTCGCCTCATCCCTCTCACCTCTCTCGTCTCATCCCTCTCATTCACTCTCTCCTCGCCGATTTCTATGTGTGCAGCCGTGGTTGGTGTTGCCGCCGACGAAGGACAATTGACACATGGGTGAGAGAAGATGAAGAGAGAGAATGTGAGAGATGATGAATGAGATAGAGAGAATGTGAGAAAATAAGATGATGAGAGAGAATGTGAGAGAAGATGATGAGAATGAGAGAGGGAGGAGGTTTCATTTCGTTTGAAGAGTGACCAAGCAGGTGATTTGTTGATGGTGGAACTGTCTGTCAAGAGATGAAGAAAAGGAAGGAAAAGTGACCACCGTAGGATTTCAATGGATCGTATCATGAGCCTACCCAAAAATGCTATATATATACAAGTACAGATATATGTGTGTGTATGTATCAGAGATGTGCGGTTTTGACGGGGCGCATAACTGCTTCCAATGGTTGGGTTTTTTGGTGTTTTAGAATGGTATTTTTAGGGGGGAAAATTATCCGTAGCTCGAATTATACCAGGCTCGAATGGCTCGAAACTAAAAATTTCTCTCTCCTCTCACTCTCTTCTCTCTCCAAACAAAATCAGCACTCTCACTCGAGCCTTTATCTCACTCTCGCCTCATCCCTCTCGCCTCTCTTACCTCACCGATTTCTGTGTGTGCCGACGAGGTTGGTGTTGTCGCCGACAAAGGACAATTGAAACATGGGTGAGAGAAGATGAAGAGAGAGAAGGTGAGAGAAGATGAATGAGAGAGAGAGAAGGTGAGAGAAGATGAAGAGAATGAGAGAAGAAGGAGGTTTCATTTCGTTTGAAGAGTGAGCAAGTGGGTGATTTGTTGATGGTGAAACTGTCTGTCAAGAGATGAAGAAAACGAAGGAAAAGTGACCACCGTAGGATTTCAATGGATAATATCATGAGACCACCCAAAAATGCTATATATATACATGTACAGATATATGTGTGTGTACGTATCAGAGATGTGCGGTTTTGGCGGGGCGTGTAACTGCTTCCAACGGTTGGGTTTTTGGGTGTTTTGAAATGGCATTTTTGGGGAGGATAATCATCCATAGCTTGAATTATACCGGGCTCGATTGGCTCGAAATTAAAAATTTCTCTATCCTCTCACTCTCTTCCCTCTAGAAACAAAATCAGCACTCTCACTCAAGCCTCTCTCTCACTCTCGTTTCATTACTCTCCCCGATACTCTCACTCTCGTCTCATCCCTCTCATTCACTCTCTCATCGCCGATTTCTGTGTGTGCAAACATGGTTGGTGCTGCCGCCGACAAGGGACAATTGAAATATGGGTAAGAGAAGATGAAGATAGAGAATGTGGGAGAACATGAATGAGAGATAGAGAAGGTGAGAGAATGAGATGATGATAGAGAATGTGAGAGAAGATGAAGAGAATGAGAGAGGGAGGAGGTTTCATTTCGTTTGAAGAGTGAGCAAGTGGGTGATTTGTTGATCGTGGAACTGTCTGTCAAGGGATAAAGAAAACGAAGGAAAAGTGACCACCGTAGTGTAGACGCGCCCGTGGGCTCCACTCTACAGTTCGGACTCCCCCGTTTTTGTTTGGATTGCGGTTCGTAATCTGAACCAAAGAGTCCACCTCTGGCAAATCGTTTTGAGAAAAAACAAAAGATTTTTGAAAAAGTAGTGCCAAACATGGACTGCTTTGCCAGATTACAGAGTCGCCACCTAAATATTTTAAAATGGGAAATTTAGGAAACCCTGACTCGGTGCCGAAGGCCACATGTCCGTCATCACCAAAGTGGTCTTGGCTCGGGAGCTTGGGTACGATCGGGGAAGGTCAGCTATGAGCACCCCCTTTCGCCCGGTCCGAAGACCGGCCTCTACTAACCGTGATATCCGATTTTGAAAACATTATGCGTTCTTATCCCAATTATTAACCTAGAATTACTATGTTATGCGTGCAGCAAACAAGTATAGACTAGATTGCCTAATTTGGAAACAACATTGCATATCCGTTTGTTTTGAAAATGTTTTGGAATTTGCTACTCGCAAGTAGGCTAAAATACGGATTTCAATGAGTTATTCCAACTCAAGCAATCCAACCTCCACCCACAGGCATTCAAACAGTAATATCACATAAGCGTTTAGCCGCATGGCAAGCATACTGTCATGTTAGCATTCACACGCATGCGATATGCTAAAGCGTAAAAACTTACATCGTACTCCGTGCCAAAAAAACAATGACCCGGTTAGCAAACATGCATGACCTAGTTCATGTTAAGTGGCTAATGCATCGCATACAGGGATGTAATCTAGACAGGCTCGGCTACCCTAAGCATGGCACATGAAATGCAACAACTATCACGTATTCAATTTGGAATTGAAATACAATGCAGTTTGCATGATGTGCCGAGCCCGATGCATGTAAACAAATGCCTGAATGCACGCATGCATTGCATAAGGTATGCTAAAAATAAGTATGCCCTAATCTACCATCGAAAGCGGGTAAATAAAAGGGATAGAAAGAAATGGGGGTTGGAAGACATACACCCACTCACACACACTTATTACAATTCGCCCTCGCACGGAGGGACCAAAATAATAATACAAATTAATTAACTACGCAAGCTAATTAATTATTACAAATTAACTAAATTAATTAACAAATTAACTAAGTTAATTAAAGCAGTAAACGCCTCGGGAAGAGGGCTCAAATGCAGCGCGCGCTCAGAATTGGCTCGGAATCGCACTGCCATGCACGGATTGCCTCTGTTTCCCCTGCTATCCTCCTCTGAAAATTGCCAAAGTCCCAGGAGTGCCTATTAGGGCACTGGGGAGTACCACCGGCTGGGGTACAACACCACCGGCTGAAGGATGTGGCCACCGGCACTGAGTGAAGATATCGGCTGCCATTTGACTACCGGTCGGCACTAAAAAGTGCCGGTCGGCACAAAATGCCTGCAAAACCTGCAACTCACAGCAGCAGAGGGCAAAACTTGCATGGCAATGCAATTCAAGGCATGTATGCACCAAACACACTCCCTATCATGTTATTGACTCGAAGGGGCATGTGCCTCGATTCTCGGACCACCAATCGCGCATTTCCATGCATGATGGCCCCAAGAACCAAGAATGCAACTTTGATTTCAAATGCATGCAAACCACATAAACAAACAAGAGTGCCAAACCTCTATCATACCTCATTTCAAGAGGCCTAGCATGCATGCCAATATGATGCAATCCTAGACATGGCAACTAACATGCAACATGGCAATACAATGCGAACATGTAAGTAAGCATACAAGGCAAGCATGCAAACCAGTTGAAAGATGGACTTATACATGAATTGGGCAACTCTAAAAGGCCCAAAAATCAGTAGCCACAATGCTAAATTATGAGGGCCAAACACACATGCACACATACACATGTTAAGGTGCCAACACTTAAGCATAACAACAACATTCAAGCACACTTGAAGAGGCCAAACATGGGCCAAAAGCATGCATGGAAAACTCTGAAATTCATGCAAAACATGAGGCCAAATCATGCAATAAAGCAAGCCAAATATGCAACAAATGGCCCAAGTCTTGAAACAAGCCATGAAGGCTTAAACCAAGGCCAAGTCTATCAAGCTTCACAAAGCTAAAGGGACTCAAAACAGGTCACAAGTAGACCTAGACAAAGCCTAAGGAGCACCTAGATGACATCTAAGAGGCTCAAGTACAAAGGCATGCAACATGACCAAAACATGGAGTATTCAACACATGCTTTTAAAGCATTAAAGAAGCAACTAAAGCATGCATACAAGCGCACCAAAAGGTCTGAAATAACATGCTAGATGGTTTCAAACTACCAAAAATGAAGCAAGCATGGCATGCTACACACTCATACTCTCAAGGCCAACAAGCCAAATGCAAAGGAGCTATATAATGCATGATAGGATCGACCCAAATGGCTATGGACAGAGTTAAATCATGGCAAAATAAGCACACAAGCTTCATGGATCTAGGCCTAAAACATGTTCAAAACAAAGGCATGCAACCTAGACTTGTTAAGGCATCAAAGAGACATTACAAGGCAACTATGCTAAGCATGCATAAGGGACCTAAACTAACTTGAAATCATGTTATAACATGGCAATATAAGCATGGAAAACAAGTCAAACATGCTTAACACACACTCAAGCATGAAGCTCCTTTGGAAGCCAAAATTTGCCCTTTTCAAGGACATCAGAGGAGAGGGGGTGGCCCTCTCCTTCTTGAGACCTAAGGCATGCTCCTCACCACTAAAATCCCTCAAGATTTCAGTGGTGAAGAGATCCTAACACCAAAGTCTCGGATCTCTCACAAAATAGCACAAAAAGTGCCCTTTTCAAGGCCTAAAGGTGGTCAAAGCTACCCAAATCACCTAGCACCCTTAATAAACAATGAAGAGGCTTAAAAAACAGAACTTTTATGTGTATGGACTAAGCACAAAAACTGTTTTAAACTATGCAAAAATGGAATGCAAAAATGGGGGATATAAAGCAAGATTCTTACCCTTGATGATCCCTTGAAGAACAGAGGTTGCAACCACTCTCTAATGCTCAAAACCAGTCCAAAACCAACACAACAACCTCCTAAGTCTCTCAAACTCGAGCTAAGGTGTAATGGTGTGTGTAAAGGAGCAAAAATGAGGTAAAACTACACTTTTTGGCCTAAGAACACACACACAAGAGGAGAGAGAGGGAGATATATATGTATATGGATGTATATCAGGGATATATGTATCTAAGCTCTGGTTTTTGCTCTCAAAAGGCTAACCCTTATGCCAAGAGAGAAGACCTTCTCTTATAGGCATTTGTAAAGCTTGTCAAACAAGCTTGCAAGGAGTGCATCCCCTCCATACACGTGTATGGAGGGGAACCAAAGCTATACAGCTGCTCAAAAATATCCCAGAAAGCAAGTGCACAGTGGTCGGCAGGGCAAAATGGTCATTTTGACAAAATTAGTGCCGACCGGCACAAAATAGTGCCGACCGGCACAATATAGTGCCGGTGGCAACTCTAGCCAGCCGGTGGTGTGTAGGGATGCCTCACAAAGCATTCACTGCCCTCCCAAGGCAAAACACAAGTGTTTGGTGCAAAACCAAACACAAACGGTCGAGTCCGGAGGTCCTGAGG
>JAPPVO010005507.1:0-27691 GCA_030407325.1 Camellia japonica | reverse complement strand
AAATTTTATGATAGCTAATACTAGTATTGTAAGATCACTTACTTTTTTCCTCTTTCTTCTTCTTCTTCTTCTCCTCTCTCTCTCTCTTTCTCTCTCTCTCTTTTTAATTCATGTATGATATTACAATGAAAGTTAATCATAATAATGATGAAACTCCCAATCTGGAAGAGAGAAACCCCAATAAATACATAAGAATAATGCACATGAAAAAATTTGAACCATTGATCTCTTAGTAAGGTAGAGAATTTTTAACCAAATAGGTTAGTCCTGTTGGTTTTCCTCATTTTTAAATGTGAAGGTCTTGAAAACCAATCTAGAAGCCTCTTCCTCGTTTTATTTTGAAATCCACAATTCAAAATCTTCTAATGAAACTAAAAAAACTAGAAGGATGGTTTCATAAATCTTGAATCCTTACATATCTTAGTTTGATTACATCATATCACGGAAAAGGAAAAGTGTAATTATTCAAAAGTACAATGCCTATGTGTAACTATGAAAACTTATAGGGGAAAGTACAAAAAGAAAAAAGAACAAAGAAAAAGAAAAAGGATTTGATCCTGTAACAAATCAAAACTCGAGTCTTTAATTTCTTTAGTTTGAACTTTTGGTCTAGTTTTAATTTCAAGTATCTGTCTTGTTAGGTTTTTGTTATTGGCAATCCCGTTTGACAAAACTCCTTTCAGTTGTAATTTTATTCGATCTTTTATTTAAGTGGGGTTATGAGTATTTAGATGCGAATTCAACCTGAATTGTGTCTATGCAGAGGAGTTTGTGATCTTAATCCTATCATGTTTGCAACCTCGCTGACTATGTTGGGGACCAAGCAAAAAGAAAAATTGCAGTCAAGTTGTTTTTCTGCTCGAGCAACCGTTCCTATGCTCAAGTGGAGATCACGACCTTTCAAAAGATTCACTCGCCTGCAAAAAGTACTGGGAGTTTTTTTTTCAGCCCGAGCGGCCATTCCTGCACTCGAGCGTAGACCTGTTTAGTCACATGCGTTTTAGTCACTCCGCTCTGGAGCGGCCATTCTTGCGCTCGAGCGGAGATCACAGATCTGTTTGTTATAAAAGCTGCGGTTCAGTTAGGCATTAGGGTACGGCTGCCAGATCTTGTTTTTGGGTATTAGGGTTTTCATCTGGAGTTTCTTTGCTTGTTTTCTTTGATATCTATGAGAGTTTAATCATGAATTGAGTGGATTATATCAAAGGGTTTGTTTAGTTTGTTTTATTCAAAAAAGAAAGAGAGTTGTTCTTTGGTGGATTCCGGGAATTTGGGCCTGAAGCTTTGGTGGATTTCAGAGTGGCTCATCGTCGTGGATTCGACATCGGCATTATGGATTCAACATTGGGCAAGATAATTCCGAGGTGAAGACGGGGCTGGAAGAGGTACATAGGGGTCGGTTTGATTCGGGCGTGGATTCGCTAGGTAATTGAGAGTACACTTGTGTAATTCCTTTGCGTCTTCTTAATGGATTGTTTTGTGGCTTTGGCCTGTGGTTTTTTATCACAATTGGAGGTGCTCCAATTGAGGTTTTTCCACGTTAAAATCATTGTGTCGATTTGTCTTGATTGTTTGATTGAGATTGTTATTTACTGTTTAAAATTGATACATAATCACAAATCACTATCTTCGGGATTCTTAGTTCTTTCATGTCTTTCTTCGTAGAAGAGCATTTAGTCATTATATTCATCATTTTACAAAAAAATGTTTATTATAGATTTATTCCTTCAACACTAAGCAGCAAAATTGTCCTCCGCTACAACCTCTTCCTTCAGATCAACCCACCCCTACCCTTTCTCGCCACCTCTTCCATTAGATCCACCACCCACCATCCATCAAATCCACCATCCACCACCTTCTATTTCGAGCTCTTCCCTCAAATCCACCACCTTCGAAGCTCCTACGCCACCTTTTACCTCAAATCCACCACCCATACTCACAACAAATTGCACATATGTCCTTTTCTCATTTTCCACCGCAACGGCCCCCATTCCTAGTGCCTCTTACTCTTAATGGCCTCACTCTCAATGCCTCTTTCCCCAATGATTCTCCACCCCCAATGGCCTTCCTTTCCTGAGGCCCCTACTCTAGTGGTTCCTTATTCCCTGCTCCCTTTTTCTAGAGTGGCAACGAGTTTGAGGGTTAGTATGGGTTGTAGATTGAAATGGAGGCAAACTACAGATGGATAACCATTATAGGAACTACCGACATAAACACCTTAGAAGAGACCAATATAACTTATAGGAAGCTACGACACATGCATGGGATACACCATTTATGAATTAGCCTAAAAAATGATTTTGTTTCCACACTTAAGTTTGAAAAATGGCCAATAAAGGGAAAAAATTTCAAACAATCATGAATATGCACGAGAACCAGCACAAACACCTCAGGAGTAACCAATATAACTTGTAGAAACTTATGGAACATGCAAAGGATGCATCGTTTGTGAATTAGATTTGAAAATCAATTTTTAAATATCTTAGGCTTGAAAATTGACCATCAAAAGGGAAATTGTAAACAAGTCATGAAAATGACAATGATTTGGCACAAACACGTCAGGAGACACCAATATAAGTTGTAGAAACTTATGGCACATGCATGGGAAGCACTGTTTGTGTATTATACAAACAAATATATATATATTTATTTTTTTGTACTTGTGTTTAAACGAAGGCCCTCAAATGACTAAATTGTTAAACAACCACAGATATGCACAATAACCGATACAAACCCCTCGGGAGGGACCAATCTAACTTGCAAGAACTTACAACAAATGTAAGGGATGCCCCATTTGAGAATTAGCCTACAAAATGCTTTTTTTGAATATTTAGTCTTGAAAAAAAGACTGTTGGAGGGGCAAATCATGAAACAACCATTAAAGTGCCCGAGATATGGGTACAAACATCTTGGAAAGGGCCAATAGAACTTATAGGAACTTATGACACATGCACGATGCTCTCGGAAAGTAAATTAGGCTTAAACATGTAATTGAGTTAGTTTACAAGTTTAAATTTATTTGTGATCTTTTGTATAATTGATTAGTTACTGATATTTTTAATTTATTTTTTTGTATATTGGATTGGGGTTGCGTTTTTGACGTGTAACAATGATATAATTTTCTTGGATGTTTATTTTTGTTTGATAATGATACACATACTTTGTTCGATGTTTATTACGGCACATATCGTGTCCACTCTGGTTGAAAGAACTAAAACTCAGTTTTGTCAACCATATTAGATATGGTATCTATACCCAGTACCCATTCAAAATCCTTTCTACCATGGCAAAAACAACAGCTCATGGATGGGATATAATCCTGCCATTGACAAAATTGATAGGCTCATGTTTTTCCATAACACATTGAAAACTCTTCTCTAACATACAGAACCAGCAATCTTCTATGATGGGAAGAGAGTTGTGGTGGTAAGAAGCCAAAAAACTTTCATTGAACCATCTAAGTTAGGAGAAGACAAAGTAAAGGAAATACTCAAGATTCTTCAAGAAGAGATAATTAAAGCACCAGACATCTTTGTAGCTGTTTGGGAACTCTACAAAATCAAGAGGAGAGCCCAAATTCACTATGAATCAATGCAAGACATAGACCTCTGCATTTATGAAAAATAGGTAGAAATTCACATGACAAAACAAAGCTAAGAAAGGCTCACATGACAGAAGAAGCCAAAAAAGATCTTACATGACGGATACAACCAAGCAGACACAACAAAGTGGATCACATGGTGAATGAAGATATGGGAGTCACATGTTGAATAAAACTAAAGTGGTGGAGATACCACTACTAAGTTATTAGTTTCAATAAATCAAAATGTAAAAGGTTTATTGTTTTGTTACAAGAACCTTATCTTTTAATTTTATGCATTTCAATTCCGAAGTTGAAATCCATTTTTGGCCTATAAAAGGGTGTGGCTGCGTCTTGTAAATGTGGAGTTAAGAAGCATAGTCTTATAAGTGGGCAAGAGTGTTTTCTCTATTTTTCTTGTGATCTTTATAATTTTCAAGTATTCAATAAGAATTTTATATTTCCATATATACTTTGTCTACGGTCTTTTAATTTTCTAGAGGTTTGAGAGAGTGATACAAGCAAAGTAATAGTCACCGAGAGTGAAATATTACACTTTCTGTTTACTCGTTGAAAGGCTTGAAAAGTATTCACAGCAAATGAAGTAAGATGGGCATGGAAAAATAAAATCTTAAGATAATTTTATAAATAACAAGTATTTAAATTCATTAGTTACAAATATTATTTTTGTGACTGTGATAAAAAAAATCCACGTCATATATAAAAAATATTATTTTATTCCACATTATATCGCTACATTATCGCGCCACGTCATTAGGGACAAAATTAGGGAAGGTAAGAATGGAGGGGATGTATCATTACCCCACAAATTTCATGATAGCTAATACTAGTATAGTAAGATCACTTACTTTTTTTTTTTTTTTTAAATTCATGTATGATATCACAATGAAACTTAATCATAATAATGAAGAAACTCTCAAAGTGGAAGAGAGAAACCCCAATAAATACATAAGAATAATGCACATGGAAAAATTTGAACCACTGATCTTTTAGTAAGGTATAGAATTTCTAACCAAATAGGTTAGTCATGTTGCTTTTCCTCATTTTTAACATGAAGGCCTTGAAAACAAATCTAGAAGCCTCTTCCTTGTTTTATTTTGAAATCCAAAATTCAAAATCTTCTAATGAAACTAAAAAAAACTGGAAGGATGGTTTCATAAACCTTGAATCCTTACTTATCTTAGTTTGATTACATCACAACAAGGAAAAGGAAAAAGTGTAATTATTCAAAGTTACAATGCCTATGTGTATCTATGAAAACTTATAGGGGAAAGCGCAAAAAAAAAAAAAAAAAACAAAACAAAAAAACAAAAAACAAAAAACAAAAAACAAAAGAAAAAGGATTTGATCCTGTAACAAATCAAAACTCGAGTCTTTAATTTCTTTAGTTTAAACTTTTGGTATAGTTTTAATAGCACGTATCTATCTTTCTCCATAGAAGAACATTTTAGTCATTATATTCATCATTTTACAAAAAACATTTATTATAAATTTATTCCACTAACACTAAGATGGTGTTTGGGAAGTAAGTTTTTATGTAGGTTTTTTTAGTTGTAGGTTTTTATTAGATAAAAAATTTTTGGTGTTTGGGAAGATAGTTGGGTTTTTATGTGGTTGGATGTGATGTTTGTGAGAGAAAAAATGAAATGATTATGGAGTTGGATGTGATATTTTGTTTGGATGTGTTTTTTTTGGTTTTGTAAAAAGTTTGTCTTTTAGTGGAAAAAATGAGAAAAAAATTTGGAACCTAGGTTCCCAAACACCACCTTAGGAACCTAAGTAGCAAAATCATCCTCTGTTACTACTTTTCCTTCAGAGCAACCCACCCCTACATTTTCTCACCACCTCTTCCATTAGATCCACCACCTACCATCCATCAAATCCACCATCCACCACCTTTTATTTCGAGCTCTTCGCTCAAATCCACCACCTTCGGCGCTCCTATGCCACCTCTTATATCAAATCCACCACTTATACTCACAACAAATTGCACACATCCTTTTCCCATTTTCCACCTCAACGGCCCCAATTCCTAATGTCTCCTACTCTTAATGGCCCCACTCTCAATGGCCCCACTCTCAATGCCTCTTTTCCTAATGATTCTCCATCCCCAATGGCCTTCCTTTCTCGAGGTCCCTACCCTAATGGTTCCTTAGTCGTTGCTTCCCCTTTCTAGAGTGGCAACGAGTTTGAGGGTTAGTATGAGTTGTAGATTGAAACAGAGGCAAGCTACATATGGATAACCATTAGAGGAACTACCGACATATACACCTTAGGAGGGACTGATATAACTTATAGGAAGCTACGACACATGCACGGGATGCACCATTTATGAATTAACCTAAAAAATGCATTTGTTTTTGCATACTTAAGTTTGAAAAATGGCCAATAAAGGGAAAAAGTTTCAAACAGTCATGAATATGCACGAGAATCAATACAAACACCTCAGGAGTGACCAATATAACTTGTAGAAACTTATGGAACATGCAAAGGATGCATCGTTTGTGAATTAGATTTGAAAATCGATTTTTAAATATCTTAGGCTTGAAAATTGACCATCGAGAGGAAAATTGTAAAAAAGTCATGAAAATGACCATGATTTGGCACAAACATGTCAGGAGACACCAATATAACTTGTAGAAATTTACGACACATGCACGAGAAGCACTATTTGTGTGTTATACAAAAAAATATTTTTTGGTACTTGTGTTTAAAAAAAGGGCCTCAAATGGCTAAATTGTTAAACAACCACAAATATGCACAACAATCGATACAAACCCCTCAGGAGGGACCAATCTAACTTGCAAGAACTTACGGCAAATGCACAGGATGCCCCATTTGAGAATTAGCCTACAAAATACTTTTTTTTTTTTGAATATTAAGGCCTCGTTTGGCAAGTGGCTTTTTAGCCAAAAAGCCAAAAAATTACTAAAAAAATCAAAAAGCCAACAATTTATACCAGAAAGTCAAAAATTCTCTTTCTCTCTACTTTTTGCACATATTTTCGTAAAAAATCAAAAAATCATCCCAAACATATTAGTTTTTTTACATCATATTTTAACCAAAAAGCCAAAAAGTTACTAAAAAAGCCTAAGTCTTGAAGAAAGGCTGTTGGAAGGGCAAATCATGAAACAACCATGAAAGTGCCCGAGATATGGGTACAAACATATTGGAAGAGACCAATAGAACATGTAGGAACTTACGACACATGCATGATGCTCTCGAAAAGTAAATCAGGCTTAAGCATGAAATTGAGTCAGTTTACAAGTTTAAATTTATTTGTGATCTTTTGTATAATTGATTAGTTACTAATATTTTTAATTTATTTTTTCGCATATTGGATTGGGGTGGCGTTTTTGACGTGTAACAATGATCTAATTTGCTTGGATGTTTATTTTTGTTTGATAATGATATACATACTTTATGGAATTGCACTAGTTATTGTTGGATGTTTCGTGAAATTGCACTAGTTATAACTGTTGGTTTGTAGATATTGTACTATTTTATTGTATTAGGATGAATTTATTTGTAATGAATGGATATTTTCATTTTGTTAATTCATAAATGTGTTGATTTAGAAGCAAGTTAAGTTAAGTGGTGATGGAATTATTATATTAAATAGGTTTCAAAATAAATAGGGTTATATTGCTTAACTAAAATTCAAAATTTGATAAAATAGCTATATAATGTATAAATTTTTTTTTTATGGAATTAGTGACAAAAATTTTCATTCAAAAGAAGGTTTTTTTTGTCCCTTATTGGGCTTAGGTGGATTACTAATTTTGTATTCTTTATTTCGTCATAGAATGAATATGTCATGACGAAAAATATTGTCACATTTTGTCACTATGACCCTCAATGTGTGACGAATTTTTATTTTTTGACATTATTTCTTCCTTTTTAATGATGAATTTGTTTTGTCTCTATTGGTAGCTTCTTCAACAAATGTTTTTTTGTTTTCGTTTATATAAAACGTGACAGAACTATTTGGGCACTAATTACTTACAAGTTTGTTCCCAATAAAATGTATTAGCAAGAAAATTAGAGAATAAGAGTGACGATTTTGTTGTGTATTGGAGACAAAAAAATTCATCACAAATTTATTATTTTCAATAATGATTTTTTTTTTTGGTCTCCATGACCTTTTGGCGACAAGGCTTTCTTTACAAAACGAGTGGTGAAATTTTTTTGCCGTATTTAGTTTGGGTGACGAAATATGTATATTTTGAGACAAATTTGTTTTGTCTTAAAATTCCAAATTTGTTGTAGTATTCAAAAAGAAGTGTAATGAAATGAGGTAAATGGTCAAAAGAGGAGTGATGTGGGCAGAAGGGTAAGGGGAAAATAGGTGGTCATCGTTAAAGGAGAGGTGGCGGTAGATATTAGGGCTCTGATAGTTGTAATTAGGAGATGAGAGATTGAGGGTTAGTGGTGAGTGTATCCTATATGTCCAAGTCCATGTAAGTGTTTATGATAAGTGGTTTAGATTTGATAGATATTTGAAAATTGATGATAGTCATCTGGCGTGTGAATTTTAAAATTAGAATTAATACTTACGTAGCAATAGTAAGGTTAAGGCGAAGTTTGACATGTTCAGGAAAAGTTAAAAAGTTAAAAAGTTACTCAAAAAGTTAAAAAGTTAACATTATTCACCAAAAGTCAACAATTATGGCTGCACAACTCCCAATCCTAAATTTCTCCTACAAACCAATTTTTACAATTTTTTATTACACATTTTTCCATAAAAAGTCAAAAAATTAACCCAAACATCTATATTTTCTTCCTCAATTTTTTAGTACAAAAAGACAAAAAGTGCACTTATTTAGGACACCCCAAACAACCCCTAAGTTTGGCATCTTCAAAAAAAGCTAAAAAGTCAAAAAGTCACCATTCTATTTAAGTCACATCATCTTATTTAAGTCACATCACCTCTCTACCACATCACTTCAAACCCAATCCATATTTCATAAAAAGTAAAAAAATACACTTATTTAAAACATCCCAAACAACCCTTAAATAATATAGTCCCATGCCAACTTCAAAAAATTTCTTTCGTTAGGTAAATTAATAGAGATGGATGGATGACTTTGATTGTAACTAATTTAGAAGATCAAGGTTTAAACTTTAAATGTGTATATATATATATATATATATATTTAAAAAACTTACAGCTTCATTCGTATGTTTTTTTTTTTTATTTTTTTATTTTTAAAAATTTATAGTATTTTTAAAATGAAAAAAAAAAATCAGAATTCTCTAATTGTTTGTTTATTCTTTTTTTAAATTTTTTTCTTTGAATAAATAAAATATAATCCAATAAAAATTGAGTGTGGCAATTTTTTAATCTTTTAAAATATAAAATTTCAAGATTTTAGGTTTAGGTTTTGAAGTTGTAAGTAAACTTTTAAAATCTCACTTTCGTATAATATATATATATATAGATAGATAAAACTTGTACGAACACGAAATAATCTTCTCGTATAATTCTGTTGACCAAGTTTGCAATCCTTCAAACGTCGTTGCTTTGCTACTTGAAAACACACGTGAGATAGCCGAGGTGAGATAGCCGGCGGATGTGTGCCAAAAACCTCTCAAATGCCTAAGTCGGCTAGTAGACTATAGACCATAAACTCTTTGTATTTTTGAGTAAGAATTGCAATACCTGAAAATAGGTGAAGTCACAAGTTTTTATAGGTTCCATCTGGCACAATCCTAATAGAATTCTATATCTACTAACAAAGTTCTCTTAGGAATCCCAATCGTAAAGGATAATACTTATCCGTGGAACACCCTCCTCACTGAAAGTCAAGTGGGATGACAACACCTTGTTCGGCTGTGGATACTCAACTGAGCTACTTTGCTCCACTCTTCCTCTGGCCGAGCTATGAAAATAGCCAATCGATGGACTACCGAGCTAACTATGGCTCGGTCCTCTATACTGAAGCCATCTTGGTCTACTCTTAGACTGCACATGGATCATTCGATCTTGTACCACTATCTGGTCCAGTATCTAGTCAACCCAGAATCAAAATACCCACGCTCTTTTCTTGACCCCATGCACGGCCCAAACTCCAGAGACACTATTACTTAGCTTGGTCTAATTTTTCTATACAAATTACCCTCTCAACATTTATCTGATATTTTTATCCAATAATGACAATGACTTTTTATCATTTGAATTTGAATGATCAAGCCTTTAAGAATAACGTTTGTTTGTTTTTATTTTAATATTCAATTAGTTATTAATTTATAGGCATTTATAAAATTAAATTTTGATGGAGCTCTATTTGAAGATGGGACAGCCGGTGCTGTGGTATTATTGTTAGAGATTCTCGAGGAGTTGTATTTACATTGAGCACAACCCGGTTTCGGGGGTTTCGTGGACATTCATATTGAAGGTGATTCTCTCTTGGTATCAATTCTGGGGATGATAATCTGTCAACAACTGATTGTTATATAGAGGGGATCAATAGAGTTCTTCGAGATTTTCGGTGTTCTTCTTGTTCTCATACTAAACGGCATAGCAACAAGGTAGCTCATTTGTTTCTCGCATAGCCATCCAAGTAGAGGAACAAAAGTGTTTGGATGGAGGGGGTCCCACCTTCTCTTCTTTCTTGTGTTTTGGCAGATAGAACAATAGTTGTGTGGAAAATATTCTGGTGAATACACGCTAAATGTAAAATTACATAAATTTTTATGAATTTTGAGAGGGTAATTTATAAGTAAATTGGGCCGAGCTAGGTAATGGGCCATTCTATGGGCCACAGTAAGAAGGGCTGAGTAAAAAGGCCTTGTAAGTTAGCCCGGTCCAGAAGAGCCTTGTAGTTAGCTCGGTCACCACTATCAGAGTGATAGCAGTTAGCTCGGCCATACCCTTCTGAGCCAAGGTATTTTGAGCTTTTCTCAGGACCTTGCTACGGATTAGCTCGGTCCAAGCTCGTTATGGTTAGCACGGTCTCAGCAGGAGAAGCCGATGTACACGCAATGAAGGGAAGAACCGAGCTAGTTAAAGCTCGGTCATTTTCAGCCAGTTTAGCATGGCTATGATAGCTCGGTCGTTTTGTCATACTACCGAGGAAAACCATCTCACTTGGTTTAAGTAGTGAGGGGGGTGTTGAAGGATAAGCATTATCTTTCAGGAATGTGATTCCTAGGAGGACTCTCTGCATGGAGGAATAAGAGTCCTACTAGGATTGTGCCACGCGGAACCTATAAAAGCTCATAACATCACCTATGGAGAGGTAACACAACTTTGATTCTCGAATACACAGAGCTTTTGTCTATTTGTCTATTTTGCTGACTTAGGCATCGGAGAGGTATCCGGCACACATCCCCCGGCTAGCTCACGTTTGTGTTTTCAGGGAGTAAAGCGATGACGTTTGGAGGAGCGCAGACTCGATCAACAGGATTATACGAGAACATTATTTCGTGCTCGTATAATTGGCGCCGTCTGTGGGAAAATTAGAAAGAACAAAACCTCTTGATCAAAGTTTTTGCTCTCTAATCGGAAGTAATGGCGCCTAATGAAGATTTGCCACAGTCCGTTATCGACGGACAAACCCCAGAGGGGGGTGGGAGGCGCGAAGGTTTGCCTTCTATCCCTCCCATGGCGAATTTAGAGCCCCAGGGACAGAACCCCCGAAGGAATGCAAGGGGGAGGCGAACTAACAGCCCTCGTCACTCTCAAAGTCCTGAAAGACAAAGGCAGAGGATCGACCCTCAAGTCCTGGAGGATCGCGTGAAGGAGTAGGGCGAGTTAATAAAAAAGATGGCGGCAGACATGAAGTTTATGAAGCGCCAGATCAAAGGAAAATGGGTGGCGACAGGAGAGGGGCGCAAAAGCAATACGCCCCCTCGCCACTCAGAAGATCGTGGTAGGCATACCACACCATCGCAAGTAGAGAGTAGGAGCCTGAGAACAGGCGACACTCAGTCAAGAACTCCCAGGACTCGTTACTCCAGGTCTGAGAGAACGAGAACTGAGAGGTCATATACTGAGGGAAGTACCGATCGACCCTCGCGTACGCACCAGACGGAGTTGCCTAGATCATCTGATTTGCGAACGTGCTAGAAGAAAGGGCATGATGGAAGGAAGATACCAGGGCGCGCAACCCGCACAGAGTTTCAGCCCTTCAGTGGTTGGCTCCTCGAACGCATGGGAGCGTCGAGGTAGGAATGTCAATACCGCACCTTGCTTACGAACCAACAGACAAAGCATTAGCAAGGCTGCAGACCTCGCCGTTCGTTCCAGCAATTGAGAACGCACCACTACCATCGGGTTTTCACCAGCCCAAATTCACCACTTATGAGGGGAAGACGGACCCCTACATGCACTTGAGCCACTTTTGCCAGGTTATGGCAGTGTACCCGCGAAACGAGGCTTTAATGTGCATCCTGTTTCCGTCTAGCCTAGGCAACCTGGGTCTAACTTGGTTTGAAAGGCTACCAGAAGGCAGCATCGCCTCCTGGGCACAATTGGCAGAGGCGTTCGTGACAAGGTTTAGAACGAACACCAAGACACCGGTGGAGATCGACCAGCTACTCTCCATTGACATGGGTGACAAAGAAACGTTGAGGTCCTATAACAGTCGCTACTGGGAAACTTTCAACCATATAGGAGATTGCCCTACAAATCTTACCATCGCGCAATACAAAAGGGGTCTACCAGTCGGAAACAAGTTGAGGGACTCAATCACTATGACGCCACCCCTCACAATGGAGGCCTTGATTGAGAGAGTGCACCAACATATTCATGTGGAAGAGGATGGAGCCCGTGCTAAGGCGAAATCTAGCACAACAGCAACACCAGATAAAAAGACTTCGGCAAAAGTCAACACGGTAGAACGGCCAAGCAGGAACAGGCGAGGCAGGCAGGCCAACAAAGAGGATCCAGACAAAAGGTGGCTGAGAGTTCGCACTGCCATTACCACGGTGTTCAAAAAACCAATCTACCGAATTCTCAGTAAGATACGTGATGAACCTTTCGTCCAATGGTCAGCTAAGTTGGGAGAAGCACAAAAAGACTATGATGAAGGATCCCAGTGTACCTTCCATAATGAAAAGGGGCACCACACAGAGAATTGCACACCGTTGAGACAGCACTTGGAGGAATTAGTGGCAGCTGGGCACCTGGACCAGTACATAGAAGGAGGGACACAACCAGCCCCCCAGAACCACGATCACCCAAACAGAATGTCGATCGATGCCCCACCTCAAGGCGTGATTAACGCAATACATGGGGTATTCGAACTTGAGCGAGTATGTGAGCTTAGGGGAATGATCAAGAAGGCCGAGCACCTAAGGGAGGTATTAAGTGTACAACCAGCCATCAAAAAGGGGAGAACGGAAGCCACGAATGTCATATCTTTTTCAGACAGAGACTTGGCAAGGATATATTGCCCTCACAATGATGCACTGGTCGTCACACTCCGCGTCAAGGATTATGACATCAAACGGATTTTGATCGACCAAGGGAGCTCGTGTGAGATAATGTATTACGAAACCTTCAAACAATTGAAACTGGAGGACAAAGACTTGGCGCCTGCAACATCTCCCCTAATCGGATTCAACTCAATGCCAGAGTGGCCAGTGGGCAAGATAATCCTCCTAGTCAGAGTAGGAAGCATGACGAAACAAGTGAAATTTTGGGTATTGAAAGTCCCTTCCACTTACAACATAATCTTGGGAAGGACATGGCTGCATGCCATGCGATCGGTAGCTTCAACCTACCATCAAGTATTGCGGTTCCCCAACGAAGCCGGAGTAATTGAAGAGGTCTTTGGAGACCAAATTATGTCCAAACAATGCTTCGTCACAGTAAATGGCAGCCGCGCTGCCAAGGGATACGTACAGATGGTGGAAGAACCTGAGAGCAATGAGCTGTTCGCAAATGTTGGCAAAGCAGCTGAACAGAAGGCGGTGGAAGACTTGGTACAGGTAAGGATAGATGAAAAAGACCTAGAAAAGTTCTTTTTGCTCGGCTCGTCATTGTCTAGCACTGAGAGAATAGAGGTTATGAAGTCTTAACCTAACATCGAAGTGTTCGCCTGGATGCCGTATGACATGCCTGGCATTGACCCGAACTTCATCTGTCACCAATTAAATGTCCACCCAACTGCCAGACCAATTATACAGCGCACTCGCAGATCAGCAGTCCACCACGACGAGATAGTAGCGGAAGAAGTGGGAAACCTTCTAGAGGCAGGAGCTATCAGAGAAGTGCACTATCCAAGGATATCCAATACTGTGGTGGTGCCAAAGAAGAATGGAAAATGGCGTGTCTGCGTGGACTACAAAACAGTCAACAAGGCATGCCCAAAAGATAGCTTTCCCTTACCGCGGATAGACCAACTGGTAGACCTAACGGTAGGACACAATCGACTTAGCTTTCTTGATGCGTACAGAGGGTACCACCTGATCGCTATGTATGAACCAAACCAGGAGGTCACATCCTTTACAACGCCAAGAGGACTGTATTGCTACAAGGTCATGCCCTTTGGCCTAAAAAACGCAGGGGCAACATTCCAGTGGATGGTCACCAAGATGTTTGAACCATTGTTAGGCAGAACAATGGAGGCATACATAGATGATATGGTGGTCAAAAGCAAGGATGAGAATGACCATCTCAGGGACCTAGGTGAGATGTTTCAGATCCTAAAGAAGCACAAGTTACGCCTTAATGCATCCAAGTGTGTGTTCGGCGTAGGATCTGGCAAATTCCTAGGCTTCCTGGTGACCAACCGAGGTATAGAGGCAGACCCCTCTCAGATCAAAGCAATTCAGGATCTAGAGAGGCCCAACTCAGTAAAAGAAGTGCAGCATCTCACTGGTATGGCAGCTGCACTCAACCGGTTCATAAGTCGGTCGTCAGACAGATGTCGACCATTCTTCCAAGCACTAAAAGCCAAGTTTGAGTGGGATGAAGAATGCGACCGTGCCCTAGAAAGCCTGAAAGAATACATGTCTTCTCCACCGTTGCTAGTAACCCCAATACTTGGAGAAGAGCTCTTTTTGTACCTGGCAGTTTCGCAACACGCAGTCAGCGCGGTGTTGGTCAGAGCGGAAAGAATCCAACACCTGCCCATCTTTTATGTCAGCAAGACCCTACTGGGCGCAGAAACCAGGTACTTACCATTGGAAAAACTGGCCTTAGCCCTGATGATGGCCTCTAGGAAACTGTCGCACTACTTCCACGCCCACACCATAATCGTCCTCACAGCTTTTCCTTTAAAAGCCTTGTTTGAGAGGGCGAACTTTTCTGGGCGAATCTTAAAATGGGCAGTGGAATTAGGATAATTTGATATCAAGTTTCAGCCCAGAACCGCAATAAAAGCACAAGCCTTGGCAGACTTTGTGGCAGAGTTCACACTAGGAAGTCATGACATCTGCCCAGTTGACTTGATTGGTACAACCGAAATGGGGATGGAAAGCGTCGCAGGAAATGCGCAACCCCTGATACAGGATGCCCAGCCACATCCCAAAACAGACCGGAGTGAAGAGAGGGAGGAAGAGCCAGACCATGCTACACCAAGTAAAGACTCATCGACCAATAAAAGCTTGGCACGATCAGATAGTAAGGGGCAAACAGTAAGTGTGGACTTCGAAGAAAACACTAGCAACACTCATGACCCCAAGGCATCATCCGATCCCTCCACTTGCTGGAAGCTGTTCGTCGGAGAGATGTTGAAGCTTTTCGTGGATGGAGCGTCCAACAGGCACGGTGTAGGACTTGGCATAGTCCTTATCTCACCAGATGGCCTAATAGTGGAACAAGCAGTCAACCTTGGCTTCCCAGCATCAAACAATGAAGCGGAGTATGAAGCGCTTCTGGCAGGACTAAAATTAGCACTCTACATGAAGGCCACCGAGCTAATGGCTTACAGTGACTCACAACTGGTGGTAAACCAAATTTCAGGCGACTACGAGGCAAAGGATGAAAGAATGGCTAAGTACCAAGAGTTAGTCAGAAAAGAGATCATGAAATTTGAGGTAGTGCGGGTAGTGCGGATAGAGCAGATCGGCAGGGAAGAAAATAGTAGAGCGGACGAACTAGCAGGCTTTGCTTCGATGGCAGATACATCCATCCCTCATCTGTTACTGATCGACTACCTATCAAGACCAAGCATTGAAGAACCTGAAGTAGCTGAGGTATGTTGCGCCGAATTAGGCCCCTCATGGATGGATCCCATTATAATGTTCTTAAAAGACGGCGTCTTACCAGAAGAAAAGAAAGAAGCCAACAAGATTAGAGCAAAGTCGCAACGATTTTGGCTCTCCCCATCAATGGCCTTGTACAAGAAATCCTTCACAGGACTTTACCTAAAGTGTGTTCATCCCAGCAAAGTCGAAGCATTCTTGTTTGAGATACACGAAGGCGTTTGCGGAAGCCACCAAAGGGGAAGATCATTGGCTTACAGAGCAATTTTGCAAGGATATTGGTTGCCTTACATGCAAGCGGACTTAGAGAAGTATGTCAAGAAGTACGAGAAATGTCAGAAGTTTGCACACCAAATACATCAACCAGCCAGAGAGCTTCTACCATTAACTAGCCCATGGCCCTTCGCAATGTGGGGCTTGGACATAGTAGGACCACTTCCAATCGCACCTGGCAACAGAAAGTTCTTTCTTACAGCGACAGACTACTTCATAAAGTGGGTGGAGGCAGAAGCACTAGCATCAATAAAGGAGAAAGATGTGAAGAAGTTCGTCTGGCAGAATATCATCACTCGGTTCGGCATACCCAAGGCTCTAATATCAGATAACGGCACTCAGTTCGATGGCAAAATTTTTAGAGGCTTTTGTGAAGAGTACAAGATAGAATTCTACAACTCTACACCGGCATACCCCCAAGCGAATGGCCAGGCGGAAGCATCAAACAAAGTGGTCTTAGATGGATTGAAGAAAAGACTGGAGAAAGCAAAAGTCAAGTGGGCGGAGGAGCTCCCTCATGTTTTATGGGCTTATCGCACCACACCTCGGTGGTCTACTGGAGAAACACCTTTTTCCTTGGCCTATGGCATGGAAGCGGTAACCCCACTGGAAGTCGGCCTCCCCACAATTAGAAGTAAAAATTTTGATCCGGACTTAAATGGAGAAGCTATAGCATTGGAGCTCGACCTTGCAGAAGAAAGAAGAGAAAGAGCACTGGTTGACATCGCCTCATACCAGTAGGAGTTATCCAGAAAATATAACAAGACAGTACATCTAAGGCAATTCAAGATTGGAGATTGGGTGCTGCGCAAAGTAATGGGAAACACCCTAGTACCCGGAGACGGCAAGTTAGGGCCCAATTGGGAAGGACCTTACAAAGTGGTTGGATTAGAAGGAAATGGGGCATACCACTTGGAAGATGAAGACAGCAAAGCCATTCCCAGGCCATGGAACACTGCCAATCTCAAACTATTTTATTTTTAGCTTTTTTTTAAGTACTTGTAATTTTTCTTTTCCTCAATAAAACAAGTAGTTTTCTTTTCAGCGTCGATTGTTTTCTTCTGTAAAACCAGTTTTAGCATACTTGGGGCAATGAAATCAGAGTTGGCCGGAATAACCAACTTTGAGCTCTTTTCAGCTAAGATTAGGATCTGGGTTGAAGAGGTTGGCTGGAAAAACCAACACCTCTCCTAAGCCGAGGATAAGGATCTATTCTGCAGGACGTTTGGCAGGAATAACCAAACACTTCGCTCTAGGTTGGCAGGAATAACCAACTTTGAGCTCTCTTCAGCTAAGATCAGGATCAGGGCTGAAGAGGTTGGCTGGAAAAACCAACATTTATTGCTCTCCAGCTGAGATAAGGATCTAGAATGAATAGTGGTTGGCTGGAAAAACTAACTTTTAGTACTCCTCAATCGAGATAAGGATCAAGACTGAAGAGTGGTTGGCTGGAACAACCAACTTTTAGTACTCTTCAGCCGAGATAAGGATTTAGGCTGAAGAGTGGTTGGCTGGAAAAACCAACTTTTAGTACTCTTCAGTCGAGATAAGGATCAAGGCTGAAGAGTGGTTGGCTGGAATAACCAACTTTTAGTACTCTTCAGCCGAGATAAAGATCAAGGCTGAAGAGTGGTTGGCTGGAAAAACCAACTTTTAGTACTCTTCAGCCGAGATAAGGATCAAGGCTGAAGAGTAGTTGGCTGGAAAAGCCAACTTTTAGTACTCTTCAACCGAGATAAGGATCAAGGCTGAAGAGTGGTTGGTTGGAACAACCAACTTTTAGTACTCTTCAGCCGAGATAAGGATCAAGGCTGAAGAGTAGTTGGCTGGAAAAGCCAACTTTTAGTACTCTTCAGCCGAGATAAGGATCAAGGCTAAAGAGTGGTTGGCTGGAACAACCAACTTTTAGTACTCTTCAGCCGAGATAAGGATCAAGACTGAAGAGTGGTTGGCTGGAATAAAATTTTTTTAGTGATCTTCAGCCGAGGTAAAAACCTAGGCTAAAGAGGTTGGCAGGTATGACCAGGTAGTTTACAGGGTTAAGACCGAGGTAGGTATCTCGGCCAGCAAATGTTATACTTCATTCAGATTATAGTTAGAAAATAAATACAAGCATGGCAGTAAACCGAAACAACAGTCGCAACAAAAGAAGCCTTTCATTCAAAGTTCAAAGTTAGAGTTACAAAGGAGCGAGAATGCAGCCCGGTTATAGTTTCTTTCCAAAAGTAAAAAGAAGAAAAGAGATCAAGCAAAGAGGTCGTCAAGATCTGCATCCAGTTCAACTCGAAGCCCAGTTTCAGCAGGTAGCTCGGTCACACTTTCAACCAAGTCTTCCACTGGTGGCTCCACCCGAGCTGATTGAACGGCGGGATCACTGGCGATGACTAGGGCATTGTTGGGCTCTGGGGCCTCTTTTTCATCATCATCTTGAAGAAATTTTTGTTGAATGGCGTGGGCGTACTCCGCCATGTAGCTCGGTATAAAATGTGGCAGAGGGTTGAGGAAGACCTCGGTCTCTTGGCTAAGACCGAGCTGCGTTACCGCCGCCTTCCATCCACATTTGAAAAATATGTCTTTGGCAGCCTCGCATTGTTGGATGTAGGTGTCCTCCCCCTCCTTGTAACCTCAGTTTTCTGTATCTTCCACGCTCTTCTCCAATCGAGCGATTTCATTATTCTTCTTTCCCTCGAGCTTGGCTAGCTCGCGCAGGTATTTGTCTTTCAGCACGGTCGCAGCCTTTTGCTTATCTGCTTCGGCTGAATTGACCAGGCCGGTGAGCCGAGATACTTCAGCCTAAAGCTCGGCCGTCTTCTGCTGGGATTCTTTTAGGTCAGCCGTTTTAGCATTGGCCTCTGCCATGGCCTGCCTTGTGGTCTTTCGAAGTTCCAGCACGCGTCTGTGGGCGATGTGGTTCTTCTGTAAGGCCTGTACAAGGAGAGAAATAATTTTGAGATAAACCGAGCGAAAAGACGTTGAAATTTGGAGAAGGAAAAGGAGAACTTACCAACACCATTGATTTTGAAGCCGAGTGAATGGCCTTCAGCTTGGTAAGATGATCGTGGTGATCCATATCGGCTGGAAGGCAAACGCTCTTGGCCAGATTAAAGGCCAGCATATGGTCTTTTTCCGCGACCATTGAGTCGGAGTCAGTGATAGCGCGGTTCTTGTATGTGACCTTAGGCACCCACTTGGAGGAGCTAGCTCGGTCAGAGCGCTCCGGTTGTGGGCTTGGTGGTGTGGATTGGGGAAGGATGGTTTCATCTTTGTCGACAAGGCGTGGCTCGGTTGTAGAAGTCCGAGCATGCTTGCTTGGGCGGGATAATGAAGGCTGATGGGATGGTAAGGCTACCACGGTCTCCTGAGTCTGACCGACTTGTGGTACCTCGGGATGGTTTGTCTCAGTGATGAGGGTTCTTACAACTCTCTTTTTTTCCATCTCTTGCTTCGCTGTTAATGGAATGAGGTTGATTTGTAGAAGGGAAGGATCAGGCTCAGGAGAGGGCTCCAGCAAGAAGTTTGTCACCCTGGTCCTTCGCCGGCTGCTGTATTGGTAGGTCGGCTCGAAGTTAAGTAGCTCGGCCCAACCCCGGTTGGGATATCTTAGCGCAGCGCGGAGGGTAGCAAGGTTTGGGTAACTATACTGCGACTTTAAAAAGTTTAAATCTGCATAAGGGAAAATTACAACGGTTAGTGCGGTTCAAAGCTTGCAAACGAAGTAAAGAAAAGCATGAAAATGAGCTGAGGTATTCATACTGGCTACGCCCTTGTTCCAGTTTATTCGGTCACCCGAGATCTGGGCTTCCTGGTCTTCGAAGTTGCCCGAGACCCAAAAAAAGTCATCGTCATTTACATCTTTATCTGGGGTATTTTTAATTATTTTTTCTCGGCGTCTTCTTATTCTTAAATAGTATACCTATCCATCTTCGTTTGAACCTAAAGAGTATTGATGAAATAGCTTAGCTAAATCGAGGTTGAGGCCAAGTCGGCGATTTAGCTCGGCGATGCCATTTATTATACGGTACGAATTTGTGGAAAGCTGGGTAGGGCAGAGGTTTGTTTGTCTAAGGAATTCGCAAAGAAGGCTGTACAAGGAATCTAAGTCCGGTTTCTACAATGGAAAGAAGGGTAAAGGGAACAAAGCCAGGATTTCCCCAGGGTGTGGTATCTAGTTCGGCTAAGGTAAGATGGACATCATTAGGGATATGGTAGTCCTTTCGGAACTCGGCCATAGCACCTGGTGAGTTTACTAAGAACCTACACTTTCCCATATGGGTTTAAATTATGTATAAATTAACTTCAAGTGTTATCTCGATGCTGAGATGATATGGGATATCTCTGCTGAAGCGTTCAAGGGAGTGCCTGGCCAACCTAAGTCTGCAAGGTAAAAAGGAAAAGTGTTAAGCACAGACCAGTGGACCGTGCTAAAAGCAAACAAAGGTAAAATGAATGTTGTCTTAGCTCGGCTACGTGGAATAGTATCCGTTCTTAGCTCGGTTTGAGCATGGGAGTTTAGCTCGGTTAAGTTAATGAGGAGCTCGTAGCCCAGTTGTAGCTTATGGTACAACATTTTTAGTTCGGTTTCGACTAAGTCAGGGAGCTGGTTTAGCCCCAAGTTATAGCTCGGTCAGTAGTTGAGGCTTTCTAGTACGGCATTGCGTGAACCTAGTATGGTTCGCTAGCTCGGCTAAGTTAAGCAAAAGGTACTTAGACTTATTGAAACTACAAGTATGGCGAAGTCTTAGTTCGGTTGTTTAGTTTGGCTAAGCTTGTACCTAATACAAACAATTTCCTAGTTCGGTTGGAGTGAGATTTTGGATCTGAGACATCCCATTTCAGTTTCTTCGCAAATCCAGTAGGGGTGTGTACTATTCATGAAGTTCTTACTCATTACAGAGAAAACTATTTGAAAAGTGTTGTGAAAAAACACATATATGCAAATGGTACATGTTGCTAGTCGAAAGAAAACCAGAAAAAGATTGAGTTACTTATAGATTAGGGGAGGAGGGATGCAGATCTGAAACCAGGAAGATGGTGTTGGGAGTGCAAGCTTCGCAGGTACTAAGATTACAGAAATAGAGGCTCAAGCAAGAAGAGAGAGAAGATGAATAGTGCAAGTGAATGGTTTAAAGCATAAGGTTGGTTTTGTGTAAAGAGAGTGAAAATGGCGGGACTATTCAAATTTTGAGAAGTACGAAGACGGCGTGACAGCTACACTGGGCCAATGAGAGTCTGCCACGTGTCCATGGAATGGGAAACGATTCAGTTACAACGACAGAAGAGACATTTTGACTGGACAGATTTGTAGCCCGGTATGAATTTAGCTCGATTGGAAGGCTAAAGTTGTTAGCTCGGCTAGTAATGAGTAATCCCAAATCATGCTACGCAGATGGAATTAAGGGGCAATTGAGAGGGTAATTTATAAGTAAATTGGGCCGAGCTGGGTAATGGGCCGTTCTATGGGCCACAGTAAGAAGGGCTGAGTAAAAGGGCCTTGTATGATAGCCCGGTCCAGAAGAGCCTTGTAGTTAGCTCAGTCACCACTGTCAGAGTGATAGCAGTTAGCTCGGCCATACCCTTATGAGCCAAGGTATTTTGAGCTTTTCTCAAGACCTTGCTACGGATTAGCTCGGTCCAAGCTCGTTATGGTTAGCACGGTCTCAGCAGGAGAAGCCGATGTACACGCAATGAAGAGAAGAACCGAGCTAGTTAAAGCTTGGTCATTTTTAGCCAGTTTAGCATGGCTATGATAGCTCGGTCATTTTGTCATACTACCGAGGTAAAACCATCTCATTTGGTTTAAGCAGTGAGGGAGGTGTTGAATGATAAGCATTATCTTTTATGAATGTGATTCCTAGGAGGACTCTCTGCATGGAGGAATAAGAGTCCTACTAGGATTGTGCCACGCGGAACTTATAAAAGCTCATAACATCACCCATGGAGAGGTAACACAACTTTGATTCTCGAATACACAGAGCTTTTGTCTATTGTCTATTTTGCTGACTTAGGCATCGGAGAGGTATCCGGCACACACCTGCCGGCTAGCTCACGTTTGGAGGAGCGCAGACTTGATCAACATGATTATACGAGAACATTATTTCTTGCTCGTACAAATTTATATAAGTGATCTCATAAAAATGTATAAGTTGAATTCAAATTTACATAAATTTGCAAAAACTTGTGTGATTAAATGAATTTGTATTTGATTTACGCATTTTTATAAGATCATTTATGTAAATTTATGAAAATTTACGTAATTTTGTGTAAAATCACAAACCATATGCAATGCACACTGGAGAATTCTCCTAGGTTGTGTAAGCTATTTGGCTAATAGTTAGGCCTCGTTTGGGAAGTAATCGTTTTAGCCTAAAAATCAAAAAGTTATTAAAAAAATCAAAAAACTTATAACATATATCAAAAAGTCAAAAATTCTTTTTTTTCTTTTTACTTTTTGCACATCTTTTCTTAAAAAACTAAAAAGTGAATCCAAATATACAATTTTTTTTACCTCATATTTTAGCCAAAAAGTCAAAAAATTATTAAAATAACATATTCCCAAACGAGGCCTATGTTTTTTTTTTTAAGGAGTGTTTGTTTGTTTGTTTGTTTGTTATTAAATAAATAAAATAAAGTATGATCCTCATTTTTTAGTATTTTAAAGATAAAAAATCAATAATTTTGATAGGGTAAATTACACTTTGTTTCCTTTGTTTTTGATCATTTTTTCACTTTTAACTCTTCAAGTTTATTTTTTTTCACTTTAACCCTTTATGTTTCAAGTTTTTTTTTTTTTTCAATTACTCCAAAAGCTAACTTGTGTCCCAAATTATATAGAAAATAACATATTGACATTCACGTGGTATATAAATATTTTATTATGTATAAAGCACATATCTTACACAAATTGAAACTCTAATTGTGGGGATACATTTTCAGAGTACCAACACGTGGCCAAGGTGATGCCGACGTGTCAGCCGAGGTGCCACGTGTCCAGGTCATGATGCCGAGGTGATTTCGGCTAGGCCAAGGTTATCTCCAAAGATATCGGAATCCGAGATAAGCGGATAAGGCACAAGAGTCTTGGAATGAGGAGGACTTCAGCATGGATAAGGATAACACTCTTAGGGAGTTTATCTCTATCAATTGAAGAGTCTAGGATAAGCACTGAGCTAAAGTCCATTGAAGCTGGGCTTCTATAGGGACTAGGATTGAGTTAGCTATAAAAGAAAGGCACCCCTGATGGGTCTAAGGTACGCAATTTATATTCTGAATAGTGAGTTAAGCACCATTGATTATCTTTGAGTGATATACTGACTTGATCGTCAGAGTGCCCCCGGGTGGACAAACCACCGCCGGAATCTTCTCTTTTTGTTACAGGTTAGCTAGGTGTCATCTATTCTGCCAGTACTCTCCAGCTGATTACTGAGTTGGCAGTGTGGTCAGAAAATCACCCACACAATTTGGCGCCGTCTGTGGGAAAGAAAGAAGAATAGATGGCCAACGACGGACAGAAGGAGAAGGTTAGGGAAGACACTCCCAACGGGAGTGGAAGGCCTGTTGACGTTGACGTCAAGAAAGACAATTGCAACGAAGACCAGAATTACGGAGTGAAAGACGTCGGCCAGGAAGGCGACATACCAAAGCAAACAGACCAAAGCGGGTACTATAACGAAGATAACCTCCAGGTATGGAAGGACAGATGCCTGTGGAGGGACGAAGAGGTTAAAGAGATGGCGAACAAGTTGGCGGACCTGCAATCGGTCATCAACTTCATGATGAAGAACAACGTAATGCAGCCACCATTCCTGCTGCAAGACACACCGATTCCAGCGGCTAATGCCCAGAAGGGAGGACAGAAAACTATCTCTATAGCCCCCCAGCACCCCAGAAGCGAAAGACATTCTCACCGGCCTTCAAGGGAGGTCGGGCGTGGAGAGCCAGGAAGGGAAGAGTCTCGAAGGACACATCGCACCAAGGAGGCAGACCCCAGAGAACATCGACATGTTCAGAGGCAAGAGTTGTGCTTCGATGCGACCAACGGAGAAAGATCAAAAAGGGCTCACAATGAAGCTGAAAGTAGTGCACCTAAGAGACTGAAATCAAGAGATAGCCGAGCTCCTGGGCGGACCAAAGAGGACTTAAGAGATTCAGTATGCCGAGGTTCCAGATATACGATGGGAAGTCGGATCCCAACTTTCACGTCGGATTATACCTGAACGCGATGGCGTTATACACTGGGAACGAGCCGTTGCTCTGCAAGGTGTTCCCCTCATCATTCGGGGAGATTGCATTGGATTGGTTTCACAAACTGCCGAAAGGAAGTGTGAAGACCTGGGAAGGCCTGGCCGAGATGTTCGTGGCCAGGTTCGTGACAAACAAACTACAGCCCTTGAGGGTAGATGCCCTAATGGCTCTGAAGATTGGCGAGGACGAAAGCTTGAGGGCCTACGCCAAGAGGTACTATGAGGTGTTCAACTGAATCCCAGAATGCAACCAAGAAGTGGCCGTCGTATCATTTAAAAACGGCCTGAAAGATGGCTGCCTACTCCGAAAATCACTGGCAAAGACATTGCCAAAAAGCATGGAAGAGCTCATGGCTAGAATTAAGAAGTATGCCAGAGCTGAGGAAGATACGTCGGGGACGAAGGAGACAAAGCAGAAGAAAGGAAACGGCTAGCTGAAGCGAGGCCGAGGAAACAATGGATCCAGCAAGCAAGAGATAGGACTGAGGGCTACACAGGCAGTTACAACTGTGTTCTGAATCCCGATTCACAAAGTCCTGGATAAAATTCGGAGCCAACCCTATTTCAGAGCACCAGCGAGGGCACCAGGAGAATTTATGGGAAGGAACCTTGGTAAGCATTTTGCTTACCACAATGAAGATGGGCACATGACTCAGGGTTGTAGAGCCCTAAAAACACACTTAGAAGACCTGGTGAGACAAGGCCATCTGAGAGACCTTGTCGATGAAGCCAGGACAAGAGAAGAGCAGGCAAGACTGCCTCAGGCACCAGCGGCTCCGCCTCCTCCAGCACAGCAACCTCAAGCAGGAGAACCTCGGGTAATTAATGTAATTCACTCGAAGGTCAAAGAGAATGAAATGAGGGGGGAGACTCAGAGGGTAAAGCACCTGCAGCATGTCTACCAAGTCGGGGAGAAGAGACATCGGGCAAAGGAGTGCCAGGGACCAGTAGTGTCCTTTACAGAAGCCGAACTTGAGATGGTGCAGCATCCACATAATGATGCCTTGGTAGTATCCCTCCAGGTTGGGGAATGCCAAGTGAAGCGCATCTTGATTAACCAAGGCAGCTCTTGTGACATCATGTATGTCAGATGTTACAAGGAGTTGGGCCTTCACCCAGACGATATGGAACAATCTAACGGCCCAATGGTCGGGTTCAATGGAACGCCGACATGGCCACTGGGCGCAGTAAGCTTAGATGTGCAGGCTGGCACGAAGAAGGTAACAATAGAATTCACCGTAATCGACACACCCTCCCTTTACAACATTATCTTGGGAAGGCCATGGTTGCATGCAATGGGGGCTGTTCCCTCAACATTGCATCAACTATTGCGGTTCCCAACAGAGCATGTGATAAAGGAGGTCAGAGGAGATCAGCTGCAGGCAAAGAATTGCTCCATGGCAGCAATGAAATCCACCTGCAGCATACGAGAACCAGAGAAGGCAGAGATTGAAGACGAGGACGTGGAAGTCCTAGAGGATGTCAGCAAAGAGCCAGCCGAGAAGAGTAAAGAAGCACTGAAGAAAATCCTCATCCAGGAGAGGGATGAAGAACGCTTCTTTCTTCTCGGCTCGGGCTTAGCCGAAAAAGAGGAAAAAGAGTTGGAGGCATTCCTGAGAGCAAATATTGAGGTGTTTGCTTGGACACCTTATGAAATGCCCGGCATTGACCCCGAGGTCACTTGCCATAAACTGAACGTTGACAGGTCGGCCAAACCTGTAATTCAATGAGCAAGAAGACCGACGTTGATGCACGTTGAAGTAGTGGAAGAGGAAGTAGACAGACTTCTGGAGGCCAGGGCCATTCGAGAGGTAAATTACCCGACATGGCTATCAAATACAGTGGTGGTGAAGAAAAAGAATGGTAAATGGAGAGTCTGCGTGGACTTTATCAGCCTGAACAAGGCCTGTCCCAAAGATAGCTTTCCTCTACCCAAGATTGACCAACTGGTAGACGCCACTTTAGGGCATGGAAGGATGAGTTTCTTGGATGCTTACAGGGGGTACCATCAGATAGCCATGTACCCCCCAGATGAAGAGAAGACTGCGTTTATCACTCCCAAAAGGTTGTACTGCTATCGAGTGATGCCTTTTGGGTTGAAAAACGCAGGAGCAACTTACCAAAGACTGGTAACCAAGATGTTCAAACACCTGATTGGCGGAACGGTGGAAGTTTACATCGATGACATGGTCGTGAAGACAAAGGAACCTGAAGGTCATCTGGCTGACCTTAAAGCCGTCTTTGACATCCTTAAAACATATCGGCTCCGACTCAATGCATCGAAGTGTGCATTTGGAGTGGGATCTGGTAAGTTCTTGGAATACCTGGTGACCAGAAGGGGCATTGAGGCCAGCCCGGATCAGATCAAGGCCATTTTAGAGTTGAAGAGCCCGACATCGGCAAAACAGGTGCAGATGCTAACTGGAAGGGCTGTAGCCCTGAATAGGTTAATAAGCAGAAGCTCAGACAAATGCAAACCTTTCTTTAACTTAGTAAAGAAAGCCACAGACTTCTTATGGACCAAGTGCGAAGCCGCCTTGGCCAACTTGAAGAAGTATTTAACCACGGCTCCAGTTCTCTCAAATCCAGAACCTGGAGAAGAGTTATTTTTATACTTAGCAATTTCAGAACACGCAATAAGCGCAGTGGTAATCCGAGAAGAAAAAGGAGAGCAAAGAGCTGTTTACTATGTAAGCAAAACCCTGGCCAATACAGAAACAAGGTATCTACCCTTAGAGAAATTAGCACTGGCTTTAGTAATGGCTTCAAAGAAGCTGAACCATTACTTCTAGGCCTATAAAATTATGGTGCTAACTGAACACCCCTTGAAGTCCTTGTTGCAACAAGGAGACCTGACAGGAAGAATAGCCAGATGGGCAGTCGCCCTGGGCCAGTATGACCTGGAGTACAGACCCAGAACAGCAATCAAAGGCCAGGTTTTGGCCGACTTCGTGGCCGAGTTCACGCCAGAATCCATCAAACATCGGGCTCCGTTGAGCCAGGGTGAACGATGTCCAAACAAGCAAGGAGGAGCCCAACCAAAGGTGAAAGAACAAAGGAAAGAGGAAAAACTCAGACCCTGCAGCATTTACATCGGCGACTCCTTTCGACTGTTCGTTGATGGGAGTTCAAACCGATAGGGAGTGGGGGCAGGAGTAGTATTGATATCCCCAGATGGGCAGGTACTAGAACAATCGATTCGTTTGGGGTTCAAGGCCTCAAACAACGAAGTAGAGTATGAAGCACTCATTGCAGGACTGAAACTGGCAGCAGCAATACAAGCAGATGAGGTAATAGTCTTTTGTGACTCACAACTTATAGTCAACCAGACAACGGGCGAGTTTGCATCCCGAGATGAAAGGATGTCGGCCTACGCAAAGGAGGTCATCAGGTTGGCGGCCTTGTTTCAGAACTGCCGACT
>JAPPVO010005506.1:0-25784 GCA_030407325.1 Camellia japonica | reverse complement strand
AATACCCAATCGTTTAGCCAAGATAATGGGAATGTTTAAGTGGAGAGTAGACTCCCCTAGCAAACTAGAGTATTTCTACCAAGAATTTAACAACACGGCCGATGTCCATATTAGACTAGCCGATGAGAATGATTCTATCATGCCCAGGGAGAATTACATGCCTTTACCGGTAGTATCAATCATTGATGGTAGAATCAGATTCCTCCTTGACATCCTCTTTAGAGAGATGATGCACTATTACTACCTCAACCCCATGCAAATAGCAATAAGCACATTTAGGATCATTAACAGTATAGCCGAGTTATGTTGCCGACATAACGCAAGGCTTACCTTACCCGATGCCTGGTATTGTTACTCCACGTGTAGCCTCAAATCTTCTAGTGGCTTTACCTACTGGCTCAAATCTCGGTCAACCGCCTACAAGATGATAACCAACTTCCAAACTCTAACAAGGGTGCTCAAGAAGACTATCTCATCGTCTTGGGCAATTGGGAGTTTGCACCAGATGATGAACTATGCCTCTTTTTCTTGCACAGAGGGGTCTTTAGGGAAGATAAGGGTAAGCACTTAGTTTTCCTAGATCACACACTTTCAACATTGTCTCCCATACTTAGTCAAATTCTAATGTTTTTCTCTTGTTTTTGCAAAACTTTCTCAGCCAAGTAAGTCCTTTCGTAAGTCATACGTCACACGGTAGGACCTTATTCGACTTTTGGACCTGCCCATCAAGGAGCGCAAGGCCCCTATTCTGCTAAATTATGTGCTAACATACAGATCTCCTTTGCCCAACATTCACTCCAGGAGTAAAACTCCACCATCTGCAATAACTCCTCCAGCAACATCTTCTCCATGACCAGATCAGGCCTCCACATCTGAACCAGTAAACTAGCCGTTAACCTCAGCTCTATTTTAGTATATTTCGCCAGCTCAACGCCAACGCCAACGCCAACGCCAACGCCAACGCCAACGCCAACGCCATCGCCATCTCTGACCTACCAATACCCCAATAGGAAGGACTCGCAACAGAAAACGCCAAGGTACCGACATACTGGCATACAACCGTGCCAATCTACCACTTGCGTTTCCCACCTTTAGACTTGGCACCGGAGTTATCATTGTTTCCACCCTAGAAGAGATGGGTCACAAACCAGCTATTGTCAATGACCTACTTGTAAGCCTCCCTAACATGGTATTAATCCACTCAACCCCTTCCCTACCTTATGTTCAAAAGTAGAAGAGATTGAAGAAGTCCAAGACAAAGACTAAGGTCATAATCACTCCTTCTAATGAAGAGAAGGATCCTGAAGATGAGATGCTGATATCAAAGATGGTTGACGCCGAGAAGAGGCAGGCCACCACTGATTTCACCAATGCCCCGCCACCAAACGGCTCGAAGTCCTCTACTGCCGATGACACCTTGGACGCCTTCGTACTCGATATCTTGATTGATGGTCATTCGATCAGGCTGAGCGAAAGTGCCTCCCGCCAGCTCGAGATCGCTGCCACCTTGTTAGTCGTTGTGCTCCTTCCTGTCGACATGGAGACCATTAGTGACTATAATGAATACGAACACTTCGCATTTTTCTTTTTAATCCAGCATTGTACACTTAGGATTATTTATATATTAACTTATTTTCTCTTCTCTGCAGACTGTGCAGCATGGTCACACCTTTGCTTACAAGGCTGAGTTGATGAAAAGGGAACTCATGAAGAAGACACAAGAGGCTACTGATTACCTTTATCAACTTAATCAGGCCAAACTAGCGAGGATAAAGTTGTTGAACAAAGTCAGTGTGGCAAGGAAAGGTGAGCAAAAGGCTACGGCCGTAGACAAGGCATCTGAGGAAATGGTTGCCAAGGTCGAGAAGGAGCTAGCTGAGGCCTTGGCTACAAAGGACGCCGAGATCAAGGCGGCCGACGAAAAGGCCTACGTTGAACCCTAGGAAGATGTTAGAGAGTAGTACAAAGAGTAGATCAATCAAGCCTGTAATAGAGGCTACTACCTCGGCTACGTTTTTGCCTTGAAGAAGCTGGTTGCCTTCGAGGACTCTCCTCTTAGAGATCTTGGCCAGCTTGACGTACCCTTCCTCATTCTCCAGTCCAATTCAAGGAGGAAGAAGAAGAAGAAGAAGAAGAAGATGCTAGTGCCACTGCTGCTGGGGCCAAGTCCCCAACTCTAAATGATTAGGTCCTGGACCTGACCGAAGAGGATGAGGACTAGGTTTCCAAGAGTACCTCTTCGAAGAAGGCTGACGTTTTTGAAGCCGAGATCGCTACTGCCGGCAAGAGCTTAGACAAGATTTTGAAGGAGATTGGCAAGGAAATAGCAACTGCCATTGAGGTTGAGAAGGCTGCTGCACTATCCACCAAGACTGACACACCGCCAATAACCGAGGTGGCAAAGATCGAGAACATTGCTCTAGCATCTAGTACTTAGGATTTTTTCTTTCTTTTTGCTTTCAGTTGTACTTTACTTTTGAGCAAATTTCTTCTTTTGTAAGGCCGAAGTGCCATTTGATGTACTAAAACAAGTTCTTCTTGCATGAATGAAAGTCTGTTTTTGACTAAGTGTTGGATGCTTGCTTCTTTATGCTGCTTTCATTTGCCTTGTATACTTTTGCTATCTTTATGCTTTGTTTCTCATGAATTCTTCTAAGTACAACATCTTTGATATCATCTTGGCAAACTTTTGAAAATTTCACCAAGCGTTACTTTTCACAAACCAAACTGCAACTCACTCTATTCAAAGAGCAACTTATCTCGGCTCTATACCCCCTAATGTGAACATAAGTTACAACTAAGGTTCACATTAAGGATACATTATCTGAATCTTGCCTAAATCTGACTTAGACATCCATGACCAGAGTCAACGTGTATAGTTCATCTAAACAAAACACTTAAAGCTTAACCTTAGTGCATCGAGAATAATAGCTACCTCAGCTTTTCGTACAAACTAGCCAGATCGCGGCTGGTTTTGTCATGTTTCTCTTTGAAACATCTCTTTAACTTAGTTCAACTTTGCCATCCTAGCAAGTCTAAGTTAAATGTCTTGTTCCTCTTTGGAACATTGGCTTAAGACTTTCTATCTTATCTAACAGTAATTAAGTAACACATGAATTTTAACAACATTTTGTAAAGAACAAAATCGGACTAATATTTTATTAATTAGTACTTCGGCTAAACATCTTCTAAATTCCTTGCCATCATTATCTTTTAGTAGGTATGCCCCATTGCCAGCGACCGAGATAATTCTGTATGGACCTTCCCAGTTAGGGCCGAGTTTACCCTCCCTAGGATTTTTCTTGTTGCCGACAACTTTTCTCAAGACAAGATCCCCCTCTTGGAATTCTTTGGGGTTTACTTTCTTGTTGTATGCCCTAGCCAATCTCTTCTTGTATGCCCTCAGCTGAATTGCTGCTTGATCCCTTCTTTCTTTGATCAAGTCCAAATCTCAGGCTAAAAATGCCTCATTTGTCCCGTTCTCTACTCCCTGAGTTCTGACTTTAGGAATGCTGTTCTCTAATGATATAACGGCCTCGCTGGCATAAGCCATGACAAAATGTGACTCTCCTGTTGATCTTTTCGGTGTAGTATGATATGCTCATAGCACATTAGGCAACTTCTCCACTCACTGACCTCTGGCAGCTTCCAGTCTCTTTTTTATGCCATCCAAGATGGTTTTGTTAGAGGCCTCGACTTGGCCATTGCTTTGTGGGAAGCTGGGAATTGAATAGTATTTCTTGATCTTGTATTTTGCGCATAAATTCTTGATCATCTTACCGTCAAATTGGGTACCATTGTCTACCACAATGACTCTTGGGATCCCAAATCTGGTAATAATGTTCTTCCAGATGAAGCTTCTTACGTCTACATCTCAGATTTTGGCTAAAGGTTCAGCCTCCACCTATTTTTTGAAGAAGTCTGTGGCTACTAGCAAGTACTTCCTCTGTCCAGTTGCCTTAGGCAATTACCCAATTAGATCCATGCCTCACTAGGCAAATGGCCAAGGATTGGATACCAGATTCAAGTGTCTAGTTGACTAATGTATCAAACACTTCTCGCATTTCTTGATGTAAGCTTCTGCATTCTTCTGCATGTATAGCCACCAGTACCCTTGTGAAATGGCTTTGTGGGCAAGAGATATGCCTTCTACATGGCTTCCATAAACTCCTTCATGGATTTCAAACAAGAAGTCTTGTATTTGGGAGGGATGCACACGTCGCAATAATGGTCTAGTGAATGACCTTCTGTAGAGGTGGCTTTCTGCTGACAAGCAGAACCTTGCCGACCCGAGTCTGATCTTGTGTGCCTCTTTCTTGTCTTCTGGCAACCTGCCATCTTTGATAAATTTGACCAAGGGATCCATCCAACTTGGGCCCAATTCTATGCATATTGCCTCATATTCTTGTATCACGAGCTTGAACCTTAGGCCTGACAAGTAGTCCACCATAATTGTTCTTGATGAGTCTGACTTTATTATTGAGGCAAGGTTTGCTAGTCATCCTCATGACTGTTATCTTCTCGGCAGACCTGCTGAAGCCGTCAACTCTTGAACTATGCTAACAACTTGACAACCTCTGTGACATAGGCCACAATTCTCTTATCTCGAGCGATGTACTCCCCCGTCACTTGGTTTACGATGAGTTAGGAGTCGCAGTAAAATACCACCTCATCAACTTTGACTATTGCTACTAGCTTCAATCTGGCAATTAATGGCTCTTACTCTACTTCATTATTTGAGGCCTTGAACCCTAGCCTGATTGATTGTTCTAACATTTGTCCATCTGGAGAGACTAGTATCATTCCTGCCCTCACTCCCTACCGGTTTGAGCTACAGTTGACAAAGAGGCGGAAGGACTCCCTAGTGTAAATATCACAAGGCTTTGGTTTCTCCTGTTTTTCCTTCTGTCCTGCTTGGGGTTCTGTACTGCCAGCTGTGTTTCCTTCGGTTCTTCTATGCATTCTAGGTAGAGGTTCACGGGTCTTGGCTTCGGGCTTGCACTCAGTGTAAACTCAACAACAAAGTTAGCTAAAACATGGCCTTTGATTACTGTCCTTGGTCTGTACTCTATGCCATACTGATCTAGAACTACAGCCCATCATGCTATTCTTCCCGACAAGTCTTCGTGTTGCAATAGAGACTTCAATGGGTGCTCTATGAGAACCACAATCATGTGAGCTTGAAAGTAGCGGTTCAACTTCTTTGAAGCCATCACCAGTGCGAGCGTCAGTTTATCCAGAGGTAGGTAAATTGTCTCTGCGCTTGCCAAGGTTTTACTCACATAATATATTGCTTTTTACTCTCTTTCTTCTTGGACAACCACTGCGTTGACCGCATGGTCTGAGACTGCCAGGTACAAAAATAGTTCCTATCTTGGAATTGGATTTGACAAAACAGGTAGGGATGTCAAATACTTTTTCAAGTCAGCGAAGGTGACTTCGCATGCTTCTGTCCAAAGAAATTCTATAGTCTTCTTCAATAGTTGGAAGAATAGCCTACATTTATCTAAACTTTGGCTTATGAATCTGTTCAACGCCACTACTTTGCCTGTTAAATTTGGACTTTCTTAGCTGTTATCGGGCTCTTCAGATCAAGGATGGCCTTGATTTGATCGGGGCTTGCTTCAATTCCTTTTTTGGTTACCAAATATCCTAAAAACTTACCAGACCCTACTTCGAAAGTACACTTGGAGGCATTTAGCCAAAGCTGATATGCCTTTAAGATGTCCAATACCTCCTTAAGATCGGATGGATGATTAGAAGGTTCTCTAGTTTTTACGACCATGTCATCGATGTAGACTTCCATGGTCTTCCTAATCAGATGCTTGAACATCTTAGTTACAAGTCTCTAGTATGTTACCTCTGCATTCTTCAGTCCGAAGGGCATGACTCTATAGCAATAGAGTCCCTTTAGAATGATGAATGCCGTCTTCTTTTCATCTAGTGTGTACATGGCTATCTGGTGATAACCTCAGTATGCATCAAGGAAGCTCATTTTTTCATGTTTTGATGTGGCGTCCATGAGCAGGTCAGGCAAAGGAAAGCAGTCCTTTGGGTATACTTTGTTCAAGCTCTGAAGTCCACCCAAACCCTCCATTTGCTATTATTTTTCTTAACTACCACTGTGTTGGACAACCAGGTTGGGTAGTTTACTTCTCGGTTTGCCTGTGCCTCTAACAACCTCTCTATTTGCTCTTCAACAACCTCTATATAGACCAAAGTTGGCCACCTTGCTCTCTATTTAGTCGACCTATCAACATTGAGTTTGTGGCAGATGACCTTGGGGCTGATCCCTAGCATTTCATACGGCGTCCAGGCAAACACCTCTATATTTTGTTTTAAAAATTCCTTCAATTTTCTTCTTTCCTATTCGGCTAAACCCGAGCCTAGGAAAAAGAATCACTCTTTGTCTCATTCCTTTACCAGGATCTTTTTCAAAGGCTCCTGGCTCTTGTCGGCAGGTTTTTTGCCGACATCGTCCAAGACCTCCTAGTCTTCGTCTTCTACTTCAGCTATCTCTATTTCTCTAACATTGCATGTGTACTTTGTTGCTGCCACAGAGCAATTTTTTGCCTACACTTGGTCTTCTCTTACTTTTTCGATCCTAAACTCGATTGGGAACCGCAACAACTGGTGCAAGTTTGAGGGAACAACCCTCAACGCATGCAGCCAAGGTCTTCCCAAGATTATGTTATATGGGACATGCGTATCGATCATGGTGAACTTTGTGATTATAGTCTTTTTCCCCGTCTGAATCTCCAAACTCATTGTTCCTAGAGGGCACATTAATGTTCTGTTGAATCTGACCATGGGGCAGTTGGATTGCTCTAAATCATCCTTGTGAAGGCCGAGCTCTTCGTAACATCTGACGTACATGATGTCATAGGAACTGCCTTGGTCAATCAATAACCACCTTACCTGGCACTCTCTGATCTTCAGGGTCACTACCAAAGCATCGTTGTGTAGATGCTAGACCATCTCCAAATCTTCGTCTGTAAACGAGATCATCGGCCCCCGGTGTCTTTCTATCCTTGGCTTCTTCTGCTAGACTTGGATAACGTATTGAAGGTGTCTTACCCTCTGTGTTTCTCCCTGAATTTCATTTGCACTGACCTTGAAGTGGATCACGTTAATAACCCATGGTCCATATGCCTGTGGCGCTAGGGGTGGTGGTGGTGCCACTGCTGGTGCTTGAGCTAGCTTCGCTTGTTCCTCCCTCATCTTCTCCTCGTTTAGTCTCTTAGGTGCCTATCATGACCCGAACCCTCCCCCAAGGGTTAAGGACATAATTGGCCAGTAATCACGAGATTACCTACGGCCTTAAACCAAATTAGATATATTTTAACAGAGTTAAGGGGGCCAAACGGAAGCAATTTCAAACTTTTGTCTATAGAGCTGTGCTTACATGGCACATCATAACATTTTGCAAACATACGTTAATAACTCACGTCAAGGAAAGTTAACATATAAGCTTTACACAATAAGATCATTTAAGTCATGGTCAGCCAATCAAAACTATATACAATCGTAATCCAAAGTTCTCGCCAACACGACAAAATATAACAAAATAGCAAAAGGGCGAAAACAAGTCTCGTGCGTGAGACGTATGGGCTGACTCTTCAAAACCTTGACTGTTTCACACAAACTTCACTGAGGCTGGGTTTGGACCTCCCTTGGCTCACCTACAAACACATGAATGAGCATGAGCGAAAGCCCAGTGAATAATATCAAATAAAGAAGATGCACGAACGGTATTTAGAACAATATACATTAGATGGCCTTGGGCCCAATTCATATTTCTATCTAGTATATATATATATATACATATAGGTTAAGTGACTACGGTTCCAAACACATCAAACAGCCTCGGGCCCAATTCATTCATATCCGACGGCCTTTGGCCCAATCGTTCCTGTCCGACGGCCTTTGGCCCAATCATTCGTGTCAAACGGCCTTTAGCCCATTCATTCATGTCAAACGGCCTTTGGCCCATTCATTCTTTCATTCATGTCAGATGGCCTTCGGCCCATTCATTCTTTTATTTATGTTAGACGGCCTTTGGCCCATTCATTATTTCGTTCATGTCAGACGGCCTTCGGCCCATTCATTCTTTCATTCATGTCAAACGGCCTTTGGCCCATTCATTCTTTCATTCATGTCAGACAGCCTTCGGCCCATTCATTCTTTCATTTATGTCAGACGGCCTTCGGCCCATTCATTCTTTCATTCATGTCAGACGGCCTTTGGCCCAACCTTATGGCATAGCAAACATTTGTCCACAATTCAAATTAACAAACTTATAAGACTTATAGGGAAATAAGCAATTGGACAAATAACATACTTCAAAATATCTTTATTAAGATATTACTCACAGTGTTTTCTCGGTGGATTCACCTTTGAGCTCTACCCTACACATTACATAACACATATGGGTCACAAACGATTCAATCCGTTCTTAATTCATACGTCCCTCTTAGGCTGCTTTCTTATCCTTTTAACTCATTTATGATGCTCAATGCATGCCTAAGAGTGCTTAGAAATGAAAGAGAACGGAAAATGAATCACAAAACACCTTTACAAAATTTCTAAAACAGGGGTCCCCGCTCGAGCGTGGGTTCCGCCACTCAAGCGGACCCTCATGGTCTGTAAAAGTACTGGTTGCCTCATTTTTACGCTCGAGCTGAAAGTCACACTACATAGCTCCCCGCTTGAGCGTGAATGTCCCCGTTCGAGCGGATATCACTGACTGCAAAACTGCTGGGAGCTTGCATTTCACGCTCGAGCGGCGCTTTCCCCGCTCGAGCGGACATGCCAAATTCTGGGTTTTCTAGAACTGTTCTTGAGGCTCAAACTTGCATTCAAACTCAAATAACTTGTATATCACGACTTATACTTCACATGCAAACCTTCTAACATGATACAAATGCTAGATTACAACATTATGAAGCTTAATTTCCATGAATTACTTACATACACATACAACTCTTGCCAATTCCATCTTCAATACTTCAATTTCATGCATCCAACACTCATGCTTCTATGAATTGCACTTGCATGTGAACTACAACTTCCCTTTTCAACTTAGATGATGCAAATGATGACAAAAGCATGAACTTTAACCATAATTCTACATGGATCATATTTTTCATGCTCAATCATACAACTTCATGGCAAAGTCTCACATACATGTGCATATAAGATTTAAATTCTTCAATTCATCTCCATTTATGTTCTTGATTTCCCAACTAGCTTGAATACACAAATTTACAAACTTATATACTCATGAATTCATGCTCAATTACTCACCTGGCGGTTCAAATCTTCCAATTTATAGCAAATTCTTGAGCTAATCTTCAAGATTTCCAAGCTTCAGGATCAAAGCTTCAATCCTCCCACTCTCTCTCTAACCGACCCCTCACTCCCTCTCTTTAGAGTGATTTTTTCAGCTTTGAGCTCAAAAACAAATGAATATAAGTGTAATAGAGCCCCTTATATAAGCTCCCTTAATCACATTGCTTTATAGCTAATTAATAGCACTTAATTAATCGTTCTGAATCTAATTATTTTGATCCGAATAAATTTGTAATTAAATTTCACCATAGGCTCCAAAAATTGTGCCAATCACAATGGCGTAGTCAATTTTAGCTTTTGTGGCCGATGAGGCCTTCAATTAAATTCTAGAGCAGTTAAATCAAACAGATTTTCCTACGGTGAACAGATAGAAATTCAAAACCACATATATTCATATAAATGGCACTCAAAATCATATCAAACACATAATCACAATCACAATTAAGATTAATTAGCATAATATGGACCAGGGTTATCACAGTCTTCTCCCCTTTAGGAAGTTTGGTCCTCCAAACTTATTTTACCTTCGTTGGAAAATAAATGTGGATAGCGTAGTCGCATTTCATCCTCTTTTTCCCATGTAGCTTCTGTCCCATAGTGTTCTTTCCGTTCCACTTTCACCATTGGGATGGACTTGCTTCTCAATTGTTTCACTTGCTGGTCAATGATTCGTTCCGGCCATTCGGCGTACTCCATATTTTCATCAAGAGCTACCCGGTGATAATCAATCACATGAAACGGATCTTAAAGATAACCCCTCAACATTGATACATGAAACACATTATGGATTTGTTCGAATCCCAGTGGCAAAGCGACTCGATAAGCAACTGGACCAAGCCTTTCCAGAATTTGAAACGGTCCAATGTAACGGGGCGACAACTTACCCTTCTTTCCAAACCTGACTTGGCCTTTCATCGGAGTCATCCAGATAAACACATGGTCACCAACCTCATACTCAAGAGGTCTTCTTTGAATATCTGCATAGTTCTTTTGCCGACTCTGGGCCGTCTTGAGCCTTTGCTGAATAATCTTGATCTTTTCAGAAGTGTCTTGCACAATTTCAGGCCCAAGCAAGGCCCTATCCCCGACTTCTGTCCAACAATTTGGTGATCTACACCTTCTACCATACAAAGCCTTGTATGGTGCTATACCGATGCTGGAGTGGAAGCTGTTATTGTATGCAAACTCTGCTAGTGGCAAATAATCTTCCCAACTCCCTTGAAAATCTAAAGCACACATTCTGAGCATGTCTTCTAAGGTCTGTATAGTCCGTTCTGATTGCCCATCTGTCTGTGGGTGGAATGTAGTACTAAACCTCAGTTCTATCCCAATAGCTTTCTGCAAACTCTTCCACAATCTAGATACAAATTTCGGATCTCTATCCAACACAATAGATACTGGAACTCTGTGTAAATGGACAATCTCATTAACATATATAGTAGCCAATCTATACGCATCAAATATAGTCTTAACAGGTAGAAAATGTGCAGATTTAGTCAGTCTATCAACTACAACCCAAATAGAATCCATACCCCAAGGAGTCCGAGGTAGACCAACAACAAAATCCATAGTCACATGCTCCCACTTCCATTCAGGAATAGGGAGAGGTTGAAGTAGACCGCCCGGTTTCTGATGTTCAGCTTTTACTTGCTGACATTGAAGACATTTGGACATATACTTTGCAATTTCTTTCTTCATTTTAGGCCACCAATAACTTTGTTTCAAATCCCGATACATTTTGTTATTGCTCGGATGCATAGCAAACACTGACTTGTGAGCTTTATCTAGAACTCTTTTCTTTAGCTCCGGAATATCTGGGATACACATTCGGTTTCGAAGCCTCAACACTTCGCTTTCAATGCTAAATTCTGCTTTCGGACTTGTCTCAAATTCATCAATTACTTTCTTGAGGAATTCATCCTCTTTTTGTTTCTGTTTAATCTCATCAATGATTGCCGGTTCGGCTGAAATGGGCGGCTATCAGTCCGCCCTGTTCACACAATACCACTTCAATCTCGAACTTCTCAAAATCTTGCAAGATTTCTTTCTGTTCAGTAAGTAAACAAGCCAAATTTCCCATTGATTTTCTGCTTAAGGCATCAGCAACTGTATTGGCTTTCCCAGGGTGATACTGAATCTCAAGGTCATAGTCTTTTATCAATTCGAGCCATCTTCTCTGTCGCATATTTAACTCTTTCTGTGTAAAGAAGTATTTTAGACTTTTGTGATCTGTGTAGACTTCACACTTTGCCCCATACAAATAATGCTGCCAGATTTTCAAAGCGAATACAACTGCGGCCAATTCTAGATCATGTGTTGGGTAGTTTTTCTCATATGGTCTCAACTGCCGGGAGGCATAGGCAATTACCCTTTCATTCTGCATTAATACACAACCCAAACCTTCATAAGATGCATCACTGAAAATTAGAAAGTTTTCTGTACCTGATGGCAATGTCAAAACTGGTGCGGTGGTCAGTCTCATTTTCAATTCATAAAAGGCAGATTCTCTTTCGTTGTTCCATTCAAATGGTCGCCCTTTGCGTGTCAGCTGGGTAAGAGGCACATCTATCCTCAAAAAGTCTTTCACAAATCTTCTGTAGTACCCAGCTAAGCCCATGAAGCTGCGGACTTCTGTTACATTTGTTGGTGTAGGCCAATTCACAATTGCTTCTATTTTCTGTGGATTCACTGAAATCCCCTCTTTGTTAATAACATGCCCTAAGAAAATAACTTCACCTAACCAAAACTCACATTTCTTTAGTTTAGCAAATAGTTTCTTTTCTCTAAGTGTTTGCAGGACAGTCCTCAAATGATGTTCATGTTCAAGTCTATTCTTGGAGTATATCAAAATGTCATCGATAAAAACCATAACAAATTCATCAAGGTAGGTTTTAAAAATTCGGTTCATTAAGTCCATAAACGCTGCCGGAGCATTAGTTACCCCAAATGGCATAACAAGAAATTCATAATGGCCATACCTTGTTCGAAATGCGATTTTCTCAACATCTTCTGCTTTCACCTTCAATTGATGATACCCGGATCTCAAATCAATTTTGGAAAACACTTGTGATCCCTGCAACTGGTCAAACAGGTCATCAATACGAGGTAAGGGATATTTATTCTTTATTGTTACCTTGTTCAGTTCTCGGTAGTCAATACACAAGCGTAAAGTTCCATCTTTCTTTTTCACAAATAACACCGGTGCACCCCATGGTGAAGTACTAGGTCGGATAAATCCTTTATCAAGTAGGTCCTGTAACTGTTCTTTCAATTCTTTCATCTCAGCAGTAGCCATTCTGTAGGGAGTTTTAGAAATAGGTTGAGTGCCTGGCACAATTTCAATAGTAAACTCTATCTCCCTGTCCACCAATTCCCTTGGTAATTCATTTGGAAACACATCTAGAAATTCTCTAACAATAGGGATACTATTCAATTCAACATTCACAGATTGTTCAGATAGCACATAACACAAATAACCCTGGCACCCTTTCCTAATTAGTTTACATGCTTTCATTGCAGATATCAAATAAGGTAGAGGCACTACCCCGTTACCACAAACACAATTTCTTCCTGTTCCGGTGGTTTAAACACAACTCGGTTTGTTACATAATCAATGGTGGCACAATATTTAGTTAACCAATCCATGCCTAGAATTATATCAAAGTGCCTAAAGTTCAAGGGCAACAAATCCACATACAAAATAGCATTCCCAATTCGCATGTCATAAAAACGATATACATATTCACACAATACAGATTTCCCGAATGGAGCAGATACACATAGCAGATATGGCAATAATTCTAGAGGTCTACTCAGTCTAGATGCAAATGCATGTGTTACGAAAGAGTGTGTTGATCCGGAGTCAATTAACACAAAAGTATCCTGATTACATATAGAAATAGTACCTAAGACAATTGCGTTAGCATCCCGTGTATCGCCCAGAACAAGCGCGAAAACTCTCCCTTGCCTCACGGTATCTCCGGTGGTAGTAGATCTCATAGTATTTCCTGGTTTTGGGATGGATGCTGTTGAACTAACAGCCAATTTTCCACTGTTCTGGTTACAATCTCTGGCCATGTGCCCTTGTTTACCACATTTAAAACAGGCTCCCAACACACGGTAACAAACCCTACGATGCCTTTTACTACAAATATTGCACATAGGAGATGTATCTCGGGAAGAATTCGAAGTACTTAAGGAGCCCGTGTTTTGCTTCTTTGAAAATTTCTTCTTCGAAAAGAAGCCCTGTCTTTTGCCACCCTTCCAGTCAATTGTTGATCTGGTTTGTCTAGCTATGTTAGCTTCTAATATTATGGCCCGGTCTAGCACCCCAATATAGGTTTCCAGTTTCAAGACATTTACCCTTTCTAAAATATCATCTCGAAGCCCACCTTCAAAGTGTCTTGCCTTCTTGTAGTCGGTATCGATCACATGTGGTGCAAACTAGGCCAACTCAGTGAATTTGGCCTCATACTCAGCTACCGTCATACTGTCTTGTTTAAGTTCCATAAACTCCAATACTTTCCTGTCACGGACACATTGAGGGAAATACTTATCATAGAAAACTTCCAGGAATTTCGCTCAGCTAATGTCTTTATGATTTTCACGCATTAACATCCACCATCTTCTTGCTTCGTCTTCTAGCATAAAAGTGGCCAGAGGTACTTTCTGTGTCTCTGAACAAGGAAACACCTCAAACAGTTTTTCAATGCCGAGAACCCAGGCCTCGGACTTTAACGGATCTAATGCCCCATGGAACTGTGGTGGTTTCATTTTCTTAAACTCTTTGGTGAGAGCTATTATTCGGTCATCATTTTTTAAGTCTGGCACAGGTGGTGCCGGAGGTGGAGGTTGTGCTTGCTGCCATTGTTGTTGTTGCCTCAATGTTTCTGCCATTTCCTGAATCAATCTTTCCATCCTATCCATTCTGGCAGTAGAGGACTCCTCTATTTCATCACCTCTTGTTCTCACCATCTGATTAGACTTGCATTATTCTTTATACAAAAGATTCACAGGTATGCATATACTAAAGAGCATACATATTCAAATAATTTGCAATGCAAGCAAATCACAACTTATAACACATAATCGTTCGCATTTAAACACTTAAGCATATTCTAGATGCTTTCAGATTCATACTTACCACATGAATGCATCCTAGATCTTTTCTAGACGCTTATTGCACATTGGACAAGTGTGTGAGTTATCAACTCGTGCTCTGATAGCACTCTGTCATGACCGAACCCTCCCCAAGGGTTAAGGACATAACCGGCCAGTAATCACGAGATTACCTGCGGCCTTAAACCAAATCAGATATATTTTAACAGAGTTAAGGGGGCCAAACGGAAGCAATTTCAAACTTTTGTCCATAGAGCTGTGCTTACATGGCACATCATAAGATTTCACAAACATACGTTAATAACTCACGTCAAGGAAAGTTAACATATAAGCTTTACACAATAGGATCATTTAAGTCATGGTCAGTCAATCAAACTATATACAACCGTAATCCAAAGTTCTCGTCAACATGACAAAATATAACAAAATAGCAAAAGGGCGAAAACAAGTCTCGTGCGTGAGACGTATGGGCTGACTCTTCAAAACCTTGACTGTTTCACACAAACTTCATTGAGGCTGGGTTTGGAGCTCCCTTGGCTCACCTACAGACACATGAATGAGCGTGAGCGAAAGCCCAATGAATAATATCAAATAAAGAAGATGCACAAACGGTATTTAGAACAACATACATCAGACGGCCTTGGGCCCAATTCATATTTCTATCTAGTATATATATATATACATATAGGTTAAGTGACTGCGGTTCCAAACACATCAAACTGCCTCGGGCCCAATTCATTTATATCCGATGGCCTTTGGCCCAATCGTTCCTGTCCGACGGCCTTTGGCCCAATCATCGCGTCAAACAGCCTTTAGCCCATTCATTCATGTCAAACGGCCTTTGGCCCATTCATTCTTTCATTCATCAGACGGCCTTCGGCCCATTCATTCTTTATTCATGTCAAACGGCCTTTGGCCCATTCATTATTTCGTTCATGTCAAACGGCCTTGGGCACATTCATTCTTTCGTTCATGTCAGACAGCCTTCGGCCCATTCATTCTTTCATTCATGTTAGACGGCCTTGGGCCCATTCATTCTTTCATTCATGTCAGACGGCCTTCGGCCCATTCATTCTTTCATTCATGTCAGACAACCTTTGACCCAACCATATGGCATAGCAAACATTTGTCCATAATTCAAATTAACAAACTTATAAGACTTATAAGTAAATAAGTAATTGGACAAATAACATACTTCAAAATATCTTTATTAAGATATTACTCACAGTGTTCTGCCGGTGGATTCACCTTTGAGCTCGACCCTACACATTACATAACACATGTGGGTCACAAATGATTCAATCCGTTCTTAATTCATACGTCCTTCTTAGGCTTCTTTCTTATCCTTTTAACTCATTTATGATGCTCAATGCATGTGTAAGAGTGCTTAGAAATGAAAGAGAACGGAAAATGAATCACAGAACACCTTTACAAAATTTCTAAAACAGGGGTCCCCGCTCGACCATGGGTTCCGCCGCTCGAGCAGACCCTCATGGTCTGTAAAAGTACTGGTTGCCTCATTTTTACGCTCGAGTGTGAACTCGGACGCTCGAGCTGAAAGTCACACTACATAGCTCCCCACTCGAGCGGACATCACAGATTACAAAACTGCTGGGAGCTTGCATTTCACGCTTGAGCGGCGCTTTCCCCGCTCGAGCGGACATGCCAAATTCTGGGTTTTCCAGAACTGTTCTTGAGGCTCAAACTTGCATTCAAACTCAAATAACTTGCATATCACGACTTATAGTTCACATGCAAACCTTCTAACATGATACAAATGCTAGATTACAACATTATAAAGCTTAATTTCCATGAATTACTTACATACACATACAATTCTTGCCAATTCCATCTTCAATACTTCAATTTCATGCATCCAACACTCATGCTTCTATGAATTGCACTTGCATGTGAACTACAACTTCCCTTTTCAACTTAGATGATGCAAATGATGACCAAAAGCATGAACTTTAACCATAATTCTACATGGATCATATTTTTCATGCTCAATCATACAACTTCATGGCAAAGTCTCACATGCATGTGCATATAAGATTTAAATTCTTCAATTTCATCTCCATTTATGTTCTTGATTTCCCAACTAGCTTGAATACACAAATTTACAAACTTATACTCATGAATTCATGCTCAATTACTCACCTGGAGGTTCAAATCTTCCAATTTATAGCAAATTCTTGAGCTAATCTTCAAGATTTCCAAGCTTCAAGATCAAAGCTTCAATCATCCCACTCTCTCTCTCTAACCGACTCTCACTCCCTCTCTTTAGAGTATTTTTTCAGCTTTGAGCTCAAAACAAATGAATATAAGTGTAATAGAGCCCCTTATATAAGCTCCCTTAATCACATTGCTTTATAGCTAATTAATAGCACTTAATTAATCGTTCTGAATCTAATTATTTTGATCCGAATAAATTTGCAATTAAATTTCACTGTAGGCTCTAAAAATTGTGCCAATCACAATGGCGTAGTCAATTTTAGCTTCTGTGGCCGATGAGGCCTTCAATTAAATTCTAGAGTAATTATATCGAACAGATTTTCCTACGGTGAACAGATAGAAATTTAAAACCACATATATTCATATAAATGACACTCAAAATCATATCAAACACATAATCACAATCACAATTAAGATTAGTTAGCATAATATGGACCAGGGTTATCACAGTGCCCTTGCCTGACAAGGTGCTTTTGATGTTGCTTCAAGGCCTCACATCCTTGTGTCATGTACCCTTACTTATCATGATAAGCACATTCTTCCCCGGGAACCTACCCATGTATTCCCCTGGGGTCTTCTACAGAGGCCTAAACTAAGGTTGGTTCCTAATTCTTTCCAGGATCCTATAGATCAGGATCTTAAAAATTGTACTTATGGCCTATATGGGCTTCAATCCCAGTTTTGGTTTATCAGTACGGGTACTTCCTTGGCTACACTTTAGTGAGCTATTTCGGTTCTCTTACTTCATTGTACTCTTTTTCTTTATTTTCTTGTCCTTTTGCCGTTACATACTTTTCGATTCTTGCCATGAGATCCTCTATATTTTTCGAGAGGGTCTTTGCAAGGTATTGCAGAAGTGGGCAATCGTTCTCCAAGCCATTCTTAGAAGGCACGATTGCAAGCTCTTAGCTACATGCCTCAATCTGGTTGTAAACCTCGTAGTACCTTTTTGCGTAAGTCCTAAGGCTTTCGCCATCGTTAATCTCCAACGCCAATAGGGAATCAACCCTTAATGGATGTAATCTATTCATAACAAACCTGGCCACAAACAACTTGGCCAGGTCTTCCCAACTCTTGACAGATTCTTTGGGCAATTTAAGGAAACAATCTGATGTTATTTTCTCAAATGCTGACGGGAACACCATTCGTTCTCGCTCCACAAAGAGATTACATTCAAATATAAACCAACATGAAAGTTTGGGTTTGACTTACCATCGTAGATCTAGAACCTCGGTATGGTGAATCTCTTGGGTGCCTCGAACGAGTCCAACTCCACTGAGAACGATGATTTCAGCTATGCAGTGGACATAACCTCAGTGCTGTTCCTCTTCCTTTGGAGGTAATCCCTCAGGTCCTCTTTCGTCCATCTGGGAGCTCGGTTATCGATCGACTTCAATCGGCGTGCTACTTCTCGTACTGGGATGTATTCTTTTAGACTTCTCAACGTCTAGCATCTCCTTGAGGTCGTGGCCCTATCCATTGATCTGCCAAGATCCCCTGACCTGTGTTTCTCTAGCTCTCTGAGTTCACTAAGAATCTTCTTGTCATGATTCCGTTCACCCGAGATTCTGCGATCACCGATTTGAGCTCCCATGTCTCTTTTTGTGTCGTGGGATGATCGGCACCATTGTTTGTCCTTCCTTCTAGGCGCTGACATTCATAGTTGGTGTCGGTGTTGCTGGTAATGGCAATGCAGGTTGCATCAGCTTGTTCTGCATCATGAAGTTCACCACAGTTTGCAGCTTTATCAACTTATTTGCCAGGTCCATCACCTTGTCGTCTCTTCTCAGGCATCGGTCTTTCCAAACTTGGAAGTCACTCTCGTTGTAGTATTCCTCTCAGTTGCCCCTCTTTGGGCCATCACGATCCCTAGTGGCATTGTTTGCTTCTAGATTCACTTCATGTACTTCATCTTCGTTGTTTTCTCCTCTGATGTTTGGATCGACATACTCCTTATCCTCACTAAGTATGTCATCCCCAAATATCACTTCTTGTCCAGCGTTGGTCATCTATTCTTACTAAGTTCCTATAGATTAAACCAAGCATCTGCAAACAAGAAAGTGAGAAATACAGTGGTGGCTCGTCCAATTGGGGGTACTCCGACGATCAAGTTAGTCACTTATCTCTCAACGATATCAACTCAAATAACAATGCACAAGTAAAAATCTATCTTAGACCCACGAGAGTGCCTTACTTTTATAATAAACAGTGCCCTAGTCCTCTAGAAGTCTCTCTTCACAAGATTCAAGCACAACATTTATCTCGGACTCGTAGTTAGATAAGAACGATCTCAATAAAGAGCCTCATCTCCATCCGAGCTAAATGCCTCAACTCATCTAAGACTCTTGTCCTCTATCAGAATATCTCGGGTTCCAATATGGTAGCACCATATCTCGGCAACTTGGTTCATCTATGTGGCACCTCGGCTAACAATTTCGGCCACGTGGACAATCCAAAAAATATGTCCCTACAAGTACTATTTCTTTTTCCTTTTGAAAATGAGATTCACACTTTTTAGTGTGAGAGGCAACTTGATAAAAAAAAAATTAAAAAAGAAAATAAAACAAAAGAAAAGACAAGAAAAGTGCAAGAATCTAAAAAGCAGAATGGAAATACCTTTATCTTTATTTTTATTTTTTAGGTTAAAAGAGGAACATAAATACCTATTCTTCTATTTTGATATTTTTATGTAGTGTTCTTGACCAATGAGCCCGTATAAAAAGAGAACGAGTGCAACCTTGTCTCCTATCTACTTGATGAAAGTGGGTGAAGTCGACTCCATCTATCTCGCCATCTATTCTCTTATTGATACAAGACAGGGTTGGCCTGATGTTATTCGGGACCCTAATTTTTTAAAATTGGGCCTTTTATACATAATCAAAACATAAAAAAATAAAAAAAAGTTTGGATAAAATGATAAGTAGTAACAATATATATTTTTTATTTTGCTAATACCCGTACAAAATTCTACTTGAATATATAATCACAAAAATTGTATAATAAATTTACTTAGTACCAAAATCAAGACATGATGAAATCATTATAACTAAAAGAGATTAAAGAAAAAAAATAGTCTTATTGCTTTATGATTAAACAAAAATCTAGATTATCGAAAAAAAAGAAAAAAAAAACATATGTATCAAAAAAACATTAAACAAAATGAAAAATTGTAATAGCAAATAAAAATTGAACCACATACATCACAGTATTAATTAAATATTACGCTTATCGCAGTTTTAGAAACAAAATTATTAATTTAGCATTCATAATCTATAAGCACCCTTTGGTTTAGATTGTGAACATAGATTAGCTGAACCATAATCTTATTTTTTAAGCCTACCAATGCTGTAAGAGCTCCTATAAAAATAAAAATAAGAATACTGTGAGAGTTAAAATTAGTTGGGGCAAGGATGGTAATTTTTGACACGATTGAAATTATACATGAAGTTGGCAAATTTAGGTTGGCCATTTAATTGGTCAGGTTAGTGTCAATTTTACATGTCGGGTTGAAACTGATACTAATAATTTGTTACACATTTTAATATTATTTTTATTAAGAGATGTCATGACATCTTTTAATCTTTTATGCAATTCCATCTAGTTGAATAAAAATATATGCAAAATAAAATTTAAAGCTAATATAATTTTTTTTTCATTTAATATATGTATTTTTTGTCACCTATTTTAGAGTCAATTTAGTAAGAAAAACATAATCATATAGTATATATATATTTGTAATTGGAAAAATGAAATTGAGTTGCGATAACAATTATGAATAAATCAATAGAAATTAATTTTATAGAGACATTTTTTATTTATTTTGGGGAGTAAAGATTTTAGCCAAAAAAAACTAAAAAGTCAGCATAAGTTGTTACACCTCTCTCTATATTTTTGTATATCTTTTCATAAAAATTCTAAAAAGTAATTAAAATAGTCAATTCCTGGGAGGGTAATTTATACGAAAATTGGGCCGAGCTGGGTAAATTGGGCCAAGCTAAGTAGTATGTCGTTTTGGACCGCACTACGGAGGGTTGAGTAAAAAGGCCGTAAAAGGTCTGAAGGAGTAGTCTTGGAGTTAGACCGGTCACGCAGCCGAGGTGATTAGTCCGGTCGACATAAGGTCTTATTTTTACTTCGGTTGGGAAATGTGTTGTGGATGATTCGATCTTCTGTAGTTAGTTCGGTCATCGCATATTCAAACCGATGTGTGCTAAGTCCTCTTAGGGACTTGGTGCTGATGTTAGTTCGGTTCATTTCTCTTATGGATAGCTCGGTCTTAGCATGAGAGAACCGAGGTAAGGGAAAAGAAGGTCCGGGCCGAACTAGCATTTACTTCGGTCATATTGGAGTTCGGCCAGGGTAAAACCATCTCACTTGGTTTAAGCAGTGAGGGGGGTATTGGAGGATAAGCGCTATCTTCCAGGAGTATGAATCCTAGGAGGACTCTACATGGAGGAGTAAGAGTCCTACTAGGATTGTGCCACACGAAACCTATAAAAGCTCACCCATATCACCTTTGGAGAGGTAATGCAACTTTGCTCCCTGAATACATAGTGCTTTTGTCTATTTGTCAAGCGGACTGACTTAGGCATCGGAGAGGTTTCCGGCACACACCCGCCGGCTAGCTCATGTGGGTATTTTCAGGTAGTTGAACGACGTCGTACGGAGGAGCGCAGACTTGGTCAACAGGATTATACGAGAAGGTGTATTTCTTTCCCGTACAATTGGCGCCGTCTGTGGGAACTCAGACAAGAACAACCTCTTGATCAAGCTTTTCCTCCCAAAAATCAATGGCGAACAACAAAGAATTACCACAGTCCGCCGTTGACGGACTAACTCCAGAAGGGGGTGCAAGGCACGAAGGCCTACCCTTGGTCACTCCCATGGCGAACCTGGAACCACAAAGACAAAATTCCAGGAGGGACGCAAGGGGAAGAAGGCGGAATAACAGCCCCCATCACTCTCGTTCACAAAGCCCAGAAAGGCAAAGGCGCAGGGTTGATCCCCAAGCTTTGGGGGATCGCGTCAGGGAACAAGACGAACTGATCCGTCGAATGGCAGCGGACATGGAATCTCTGAAGCGCCAGGTGAAGGGAAAAGGAGTGGCGACAGGAGAGGGGCGCACAAACAAGACGCCCCCTCGCCACTCGGAAAGTCGTAGTCGGAATACTACACCCTTTCAAGCAGAAAGCAAAAGCCTCAGGACAGGCGATACCCAATCCGGATCCAGGTTCTCCAGAACTCGTCACTCCAGATCTGAGAGGACGAGATCTGAGAGGTCAAACACTGAGGGAAGCACATATTGGCCCTCACATACGCACCAAACGAGATTCAGGCAGACGGAGTTGCCCAGGTCGTCAGACCTACGAACCGTGCTAGAGGAGAAGGCACGATGGAAGGAGGACGCCAGGGCGCGCGACCCACACAGAGTTTCTGCCTTACAGCGGTTGGCTCCTCGGACGCATGGAAGCGTCAAGGTTGGAATGCCAATACCGCGCCCGGCCTACGAACCAACGGACAAGGCATTGGCGAGGCTGCAGACCTCGCCATTCGTCCCAGCAATAGAGAACGCGCCCCTACCGTCAGGCTTCCTACAGCCTAAATTCACAACATATGAGGGGAAGACGGACCCCTACTCACACTTGAGCCACTTTCGCCAGGTCATGGCTGTTATACCGGCGGAATGAGGCCTTGATGTGCATCCTATTCCCTTCAAGCCTGGGCGACCTAGGCCTGACTTGGTTTGAGAAACTTCCAGAAGGCAGCATAGCCTCCTGGGCGCAATTGGCGGAGGCGTTCGTGACAAGGTTCCGAACAAACACTAAAACTCCGATGGAGATCGACCAGCTACTCTCCATCGATATGGGTGACAAGGAGACCCTGAGATCATACAACAGTCGCTACTGGGAGACATTCAACCAGATTGGGGACTGCCCAACCAATCTCGCCATTGCGCAATACAAAAGAGGCCTTCCAGTCGGGAACAGACTGAGGGACTCTATTACCATGACACCGCCTCTCACCATGGAGGCCCTGATGGAGAGAGTGCATCAGCACATCAGGGTGGAAGAGGATGGCGCACGTGTCAAAGCAAAAACTGGCGCGACCGCAGTACCAGAAAAGAAGGCCTCAGCAAGGGTCAACGCGGTGGACCGACCGAACAGAAACGGTCGTGGCAAAAGAGACAATGGAGAAGACCAGGATAAGAGATGGCTGAGAGTACGCACCGCCATAACCACGGTCTTCAAGAAACCGATCTACCGCATACTTAGCGAGATTCGAGACGAACCCTTCGTCAAGTGGCCAGCCAAGTTAGGCGAAGCACAGAAGGACTACGACGACAGATCGAGGTGCACCTTTCACAAAGAAAAGGGGCACCGCACTGAGAATTGCACGCCATTGAGGCAGCATCTGGAAGAGTTGGTGGCAGCAGGTCACCTGGACAAGTACATAGAGGGAGGGGCACAGCCAGCCCCCTAGGACCAGAATATGCCCAATGGAATGCCGCACGACGCCCCACCTCAAGGCGTCATCAACGTAATACATGGAGTCTTTGAACCTGAGCGTGTATGCGAGCTCAGAGGTTCAATCAAAAAGGCTGAGCACTTCAGAGAGGTGCTAAGTACCCAACCAGTCGTCAAAAAGGGGAAGACAGAGGCCACAAATGTCATGTCTTTTTCCGATAAAGACTTGGCAAGGATTTATTGCCCTCACAACGATGCCTTGGTCGTTACTCTCCGAGTCAAGGATTTTGACGTCAAGCGGATTCTGATTGACCAAGGTAGTTCGTGTGAAATCATGTACTATGAAACCTTCAAACAACTAAAGTTGCAAGATAAAGACTTGGCGCCTGCGTATCTCCCCTTATCGGATTCAACTCCATGCCAGAATGGCCCGTCGGCAAAATTATCCTCCCAGTCAGAGCAGGGAGTGTGACGAAACAAGTGGAGTTCTGGGTGTTAAAGGACCCCTCCACCTACAACATTATCTTGGGCAGAACATAGCTGCATGCCATGCGCTCGATGGCGTCTTCCTACCACCAAGTGATGCGGTTCCCAAACGACGCCGGAGTAATTGAGGAGGTTTATGGAGATCAGATCATGTCGAAGCAGTGCTTTGTCACAGTAAACGGCAGCCGCGCCGCCAAAGGATACGTTCATTCGGTGGAAGAACCTGAGAGTAATGAACTATTCGCAGATGTGGGCAAGGCGGCTAGTCAGAAAGCAGTAGAGGACTTGGTGGAGGTCAGAATAGATGAAAAGAACCCGGATAAGTTCTTTTTGCTTGGTTCGTCGTTGTCCAACACTGAGAGATTGGAGGTCTTGGAATTTTTGACCTCCAACATCGAAGTGTTCGCCTGGACCCCATACGATATGCCAGGCATTGATCCCAACTTCATCTGTCACCAACTCAACGTCCACCCTTCTACCAGACCAATCATTCAGCGTACCCGCAGATCGGCACTCCACCACGCCGAAATAGTGGCAGAAGAAGTAGGAAACCTACTGGAGGCAGGGGCAATCAGAGAGGTGCACTACCCAAGATGGATCTCCAACACCGTCGTAGTGCCAAAGAAGAATGGCAAGTGGCGTGTTTGCGTCGACTACAAAACGGTCAACAAGGCATGCCCAAAAGATAGTTCCCTCTACCAAGGATAGATCAACTGGTAGACTTAACGGCAGGGCACAACCGACTTAGTTTTCTGGACGCATACAGAGGCTACCACCAAATTGCCATGCACGAACCAGGCCAGGAGGTCACATCCTTCACCACGCCAAGAGGACTATACTGCTACAAGGTCATGCCCTTTGGCCTAAAGAACGCAGGGGCAACATTCCAACGGATGGTCACAAAGATGTTCGAACCATTGTTAGGCAAGACAATGGAGGCATACATCGACGATATGGTGGTCAAGAGCAAAGATGAGAATGACCATCTCAAAGACCTGGGCGAGATGTTTGAAATCCTGAAGAAGCATAAGTTGCGCCTCAACGCGTCGAAGTGTGCATTCGGAGTCGGATCTGGCAAATTCCTAGGCTTCTTGGTGACCAACCGAGGTATAGAAGCAGACCCTTCTCAGATCAAGGCTATTCAAGATCTGGAGAGACCAAACTCAGTCAAAGAAGTGCAGTATCTCACCGGCATGGCCGCTGCACTCAATCGATTCATAAGCCGGTCGTCAGACAGATTACGACCGTTCTTCCACGCCCTGAAAGCCAAGTTTGAATGGGACGACGAGTGCGACCAAGCTCTGGAAAGCCTAAAGGAATACATGTCTTCTCCACCATTACTTGTAACCCCAATTCCTGGGAAGAACTATTCTTGTACCTGCAGTCACAGCACGCAATTAGCGCAGTGTTGGTTCGTGCAGAAGGAATCCAACATCTGCCCATCTATTATGTCAGCAAGACATTGTGGGAGCCGAAACGAAGGTACTTGCCACTGGAGAAACTGGCATTGGCCTTGATGATGGCCTCAAGAAATTTGTCGCATACTTTCACGCCCACACCATAGTTGTTCTCACAGCCTTCCCATTAAAGGCTTTATTTGAAAGAACAAACTTCTCTGGGCGAATTCTGAAGTGGGCAGTGAGTTGGGACAATACGACATCAAGTTCCAACCTAGGACCGCAATAAAAGCACAAGCATTGGCAGATTTTGTCGCAGAATTCACACCAGGAAGCATCACATCTGCCCAATCGACCTAACTGAGACGACCGAACTAGGGATGGAGTTGACGTCGGAATAAGCAACCCCTAGTAATGGTTACTCAGTCAGGCCCTAAGGCAGACCAGAGTAAGGAAAGGAAGGAAGAAGTAAACCATGCTACGCCAAGTCAGGACTCGCCAACAGATAAAGACTTGGTGCAAACGAAAGCAAGGGGCAGACAATGAGCATGGACCATGAAGAGACACCTGCAGTATGGAAGATCCCAAGGCATCATCTGATCCCTCCACCTGCTGGAAATTGTTCGTTGGAGAGATGTGGAAGCTCTTCGTGGATGGAGCATCCAACTGGCATGGAGCAGGACTTGGCATAGTCCTCATCTCTCCAGACGGCCTAGTAGTGGAGCAGGTATCA